>PNEQ01033871.1:32548-105421 GCA_003012365.1 Medauroidea extradentata | reverse complement strand
TTTGTAAATAGATTACATTTGTACCCTAGCTATATAAGCCTTATTATGTGTATAACAGTGTACAGAGTGTATGTGTACCGTATTGAATCTTCACGTAATGCTTGGGTCTTGAAAATAAGATGTGCCTTAGAAGTGTTGTATTTAATTGTGATTGTTAAAACCTGTGTGTTGTAAGATGTGTAACCATTTTGTATTCAGGAATCCATAAATTAATCTTTGCAGAAGATATTACATTTGGAGCGTAGCTATATAGGCCCTCTATGTGTAAAACAGTGTATAGTGTGTATGTGTACAAGATTGGACCTTCACATAATGTTCTGGCCTTCAACATAAGGTATAGGCCTACTTGTGTTTAACTGTGATTGTTAAAAAACCTATGTGTTGTAACATGTGTAACCAAATTGCAGTAAGGTTTATTGACTCTATGATCTCTCGATCACTTAGGTAGTGTTATATGTATAATAATAACAATAAAATTAACATTTAAAAAAAAAAAAGGGGGAAAGATGATGTAGGCCTACGCGAGGGAGCCTTGGGAATGATAAGTATGGAGGGGGCAGGTGTGACCCACAGTGATAAAGATGGCAGTGATTGAGTAACATGTAACGAACAAAGAGGTAATAAAGAGTGACATTAAAAATAATTAATGTGTGTATCATTGAAACACACAACAGCCGCTGCTGCTTGGGACACGCTAATGAAATTTTCAGAAAGCAAAATAGACTGTTACCCTGTGTCGGACGTAATGCAATGCCATATCCTGTATTCTACCTTCCTTCACAAAATAAGCCAGGACATCAAACAGATATCCTCACTCACGTGGTGGGACTATCGACACAGTAACATAGTGAGCCAGCTGCTTACACCTCGTGTGCTGTTAATTACAACTCTAGAAATAATTAAAGTCTACTTTTTGTGTGTTTCCTTAGTTTAATGTGTGTGCAAGCTATTTGGCGTAAAAGTGTATAAATATTATTAATCTGTGCATAAAGTGTTAAATTTTTATTTTTTCGTGCCTTGTTTGGAATAATCAATGATTGCGGTAAGTAAAATTTAAGGTCTTGCTATGTGCACTGTAGTTTACTTCGCCGGCACACGGGTGGAGAAGGAAATAGTAATCGCTGTTTCTGCCGCTCTGTGACAATGACAAGTTGTTTACGACTTGACGGCTCGCAGCCGGCTGCCCGTGCCCAGAGCCGGCCGGCCAGTATTGCCAAACGTGTTCGAGGTGTCGTTTTTATAAATTATTTTATTTCAAACAGCGTTGGCTTATACCTGTAAGTCCTCAATTTTCGTTGCGGGATACGTTCTTAAAAACTACGACGTTTATCAGGACGTCGTAAATCTGGGACTTACAGTATATGAAACGGTTTTTTTTTTTTTTAATTTTGCAGATTTTTGTTATGGAAAATACAGTATTTCAAAAATCCGTGGTTTTCAGAAATCCGAAGGTCACAAATCCCCGAGACCCCTGGATTTGTGAGAGTTTACTGTATAAGGCTACTTCACATGAACTCTTCTGATCATTCAACAGAATTCCATACACAGCAAACAAATCCCAATTTATAGGGGTAGCCACAAAATCATAGACAAAACAGTGCAAGATGTGCACATTGTGCTGGTGCTAGCTAACTAGAGCTTTTAATTAAACTTATCCATAAAATTATTTTTATACCAAATAATTAAAATCAGGTAAGCAATACTAACTAAACTATGTTAAGTGATAAACATGTATTGAAAAAAAATCCCAAATCAGAACAATAAAGAATTTCTAATCATAGCTAAAAATCAATAGTTATTAGCGAATAGCCTTGTGTTTTTTCCTTTAGATAAATTAATTTGTTGTTCTACTGGTAAGAACGTCTATATTTACCTTAGCCATTATGAAGTTATTTAATTATACAGAGATAAAATAATCTCTATTTGACTTGAACACATTTACATATAATAATCATAACTAGAGAAGTAAAACTGACTAAGTCCCATTTAGTAATTTTTACCTTTACACTACATAATATTCTGGACTTGATCATTTAACGATAGTTGTATATATTAATAACCTGTACTGATAGGACTTGGACACTTTTACTACTGAAAGATACAGCTATAATGAAATGTTAACCATTAAAATGGTCATTTTCATGAAAAGTTGACTTAGTCAGTTTGACTTCTAAGCTGACGATATGTTGTATCATTATTTGTTGCCTAGAAATATGTCTTATGTTGATATGAAAGTTTGTATGTGCTAAGTATAGTGTTTAACGGCAACACGGGCGTAATTCACGTAAGTCGGGAAGTTTGTTTACATGACCAAGTAATTTCATGCCACGAGTAAGTAAATTCAGTGCACGCAGGGTGGCATCACTGCAGAAGTAGACAGCTCCAAGCAGCCCGACGGCCATCTTGATAATGGTACCTCTCGCCCGCTGGGCAGATATATAAGGGGGATCAGCCAACCCCAGCAGCAAGAATTGTTGGTGGCTCGGCACTCCCTTCCCCTCCTCTACCTAGGGTTGTGGTCTGTAATAGCCACCGAAGCCCGCCTTCCTCTCCAGGATTGTGGTCTGTAATAGCCACCGAAGCCCGTCAGCCTCTCCTAACCCAGGGTTGTGGTCTGTAATAGCCACCTAAGCCCACCACCCTATCCTCAGGGTTGTGGTCTGTAATAGCCACCAAAGCCCGCCCCTCCTAGCTGTACCTTCCCTCTGCACCCATGCCTACTGTAGCTAGGACAGCTTAATAGCTTTGTGTCTGTATTTAACTTGCAGCCTTGTACATCAAGGGGGACTTCAACTATGTGCTCTTTCAACCAACCTCCTTGCCTTGCACCCCAATAATGAGTAAAGTGTTGTTGCGCACTTATTGTCAGTATCTAATCGGCCCAGGGGCCATGTTGTTCAGAGGCTATGGAATGTAGTAACCTCCTAAGTGATTAAGCGTGATCACATACAGTATTGACCTGAATGTAGGACGATACTTTTTCCAAAATAAAGAATTTGTAAATACGGGGGTCGTCTTATAATCGTAGCCTACAATTTTGAGGTTACATTTTTCAACATGTGCATGTATAGAAAAATATGTACAGTACAACTATTGATATTTCAGGGTATTAAAAAAACCAAAGAGTTTTACGTACCACTTTTATATAAAACAAATAAGATAGCCAATAAAAATTTTTCATATTTCATTGCCTTAATAGAGCGTAACCAAGCTGTCTTTATTTCTATTGTTCCGTTAAGGGCATGGATATGCACATACATAGAAGTAACATCTGCACGCGCTAAAAGCACCATCGTGTCGCTAGTTCTACTGAGCGCCACGGGCATTACAGCGCTGTTGTATCAATCTCGTCACTAGTTCTGGTGAGCACAGCGCACATTGCACCACTGTCGCGATCATTTTGTAGCATTTTGTTATGCAAATATTCGTCGCTAGTTTCATATTTGGTAGAATTCCTCTTTGTTTTGTATTTTGGTAAACTAACTGTTTTAGTTAACTGCGTTAAAATGGGCCATGATAAAGTTGAAATACGTAGTACAATGACACAACAAACAAATAAAGGAGAGATACGGAGTTACGATGGCAGTTTTAAAGTTACGGTAGCAGAATACACTGTAACAACAAATAATTGAGCTGCCGCGAGACGGTACGACGTGATCGAAGCAAAAAAAGACCTTCCAAAATTACAGAACACTGCAACAGAACGCTTCAAACATTTTGAGGCCCTGCGAAAGACATGATGAACTTGAAAAACCGATTTCTAAATATTCCAACATAATGGGGTTCAAGAAATGTTGCATTTTGAATGCATTTGATGGGAGCGAGGACAATCTTTATTTTTCTGTTTACAAATTTTTTTTTTTTTTTTCAACATTCAATAAAATTATACCAAAGTACTGAAGATAAACAGATTTTACTGCCAAAGGAGGTAAGGGTAGTCTTATATTTGAGTCCAGTTAATTTTTTTATTTTACTCATATTTGTAAAAGGAAGGGTCGTCTTATTTTTGAGGCCATCTTATATTCGGGCCAATATGGTGTTAACGATAACCCTTGGCAAGGCCTTAAGCTAGTAGTAACTGTAAAACATGTCTCGTTGTAAGTTGTTTTCTGTCATTTATCTTATCGACCCGCAGTGCTATAATTGTCAGTAGTAATTGACCTAGAGGTCTTGTCCAGAGGCATGGAATATGGTAACCCTCCTAAGTGATTAAGAGTGATCACAAAGTGACTACGGCCCTTGGCCAGGTATTGAATCCTCGGCATGTAAAATGGCCCGAAGTGCCTTGTAAGCTAGTGGTAGTTATTGAAGCCTGTCTTGTTGTAAATTGTTGTATCTAATGTAACCCTTGTGTAATTTGACTTTACCCAAGTCGATCATGTGATACTCTTCTGTATCAAGTGACCTGTTGTACCATGTATCGTATCTCATGAAATCTTCATTTGTACCAAGTGACTGTAGCTTGTGCTGTTCTTGAATTTACACCCTGTGAAACTGAATTACCATTCTCTCTCTTCATTAATTCAACCTGTGTACTATCTTATGTAACATGATGTAAGGCGAGTGACTCCTGCCTTCCCCCTTTTATGAAATGATGTCCACTCACTGTGCTAGCACTAGAGATCTTCCTCGATGGCTCACTCAGAAGTCACTAACTGGGTTAAGGATAGCTCTAGTACAACCTCTCTTGAAGAGTCACCCTACATACTCATGCTCGCACTCACAGAGATCTTCTAGAGGTATGACCTGCTAACACTCCAAAATCTTACCTACGAACACATAGCACCATAACGGCTCATCGTCGACTGGCGGCGGCGAGCTGCAGGACAATGTTCTTCAGATTGGTAAACTGGTTATGGGAGTACATAAGTGAATTCACCATCCTTACCGCATCACTCACAGACTTGCTTTCGCCTAACACCATTTTGTATGGACAAACGAACATGAAGAGTGTTTCACAGAGATATAACGCCGGTTCCGCGAATGCCAGTCACTTGCACGTTATGACCCAAGCCGTCATCTCTACCTACAAAAAGCAAGCAAGGGCTCGGAGCAGTACTGTTTCAGTTAGCAGGTAAGGGAGAAAGTCAGGTAATCGATTTCAGCAACGCCAAATTTGGACCAGTTGAGTGTCATCATGTAAATGAATGAGAGTGTCTGGCGGTAGTCTGGGCCGTGAAACTGTACCATCCATTCATAGAGTATCAACGCATTAAACTGTGCACTGATAACCAATGTTTTGTCTGGCTCCATTCAATGCGAGAAGCGCGTAGCAAGTTATCCTGTTCGTTGCTATTGCTGCAATCCTACGATATTGTTACGGGCACAAAGTTTAGGATTTAAATTTTTTTTTTAATCCATTGATTTTGTTTTTTTTCTTTGGTTTAGTATATTTCTTCCAATTAACTCTATATTTTTTTTCTTCTTTGTAATTTCTACAGGTTATCTAGTATTTTTGTTTGAGGACATTTGTTTTATTAATTTGCTTTTCTTCAAAATTTATTTTAAGTTTCACTTTGAGCAGAGTTCAGTTGAGTTAAGTCACCTGTTTAGTTTTTTTTTTTTTTTTACCTTTTTTTTCGGCCGAGGTGTTGCAGTCGGTCCTGGGTAGGGACATTGGCCTGAACTGTAGGCTGGGGCAGCAAACTGGTGTGGATGGAGGGGGGTGCGGTATGCGTGCCTTGCATTCGCCTTCCCCTGGGGCCAGCCAGTGAGTTGTCTATTCCCTCATCATTCTATTTCCCCCTTCCCTGGACAGCTGCAATATCCTCAGTTTTTGGCTTGGTGACTGCCCGTGTGAGTTTTACTAAGTTGCAGTTTGGTATTTGTTGGCCCGCGGAGCGTTGGACTCGATCTGCGTTGCTGGTAGCTTTTTTTATGTTTTCTTGCCGCACTTCTTTTGTTCCTTTCTCTCCTGCTCCGTGGCACGCAGAAATTGGTAGGCCTGCCGAGTCAGCGGCTATTGTAACATTGTGCGGCATGGAGAAGTGGTGTTTGTTCGTTATTGGCTGGTGGATTGATTGGATTTTGTTACTCCACGTGGAGTATCGTTTCACGGACGCCTTGCTAGGTTAGTGCCCCGGCCGTAGACAGAGTGCTGCGCTTGTTATTCCCGTTGGTGGGGGGGGGGAAGTTCGTTATTCTCGGAGAGAGTTTTGAAGTAGATTTGATCGAGAGGAGACCAGACCCTTCGGAGGGGGGTCGAGACACAGCAACGATGGGCTGAATTAAGTTGTGTTTGTTTTGTTTACTCTTAGTCAGTAGTTTGTAACATAACGTAGTTTATTTAATTTAGTAATGATCAAGTAAGGGAGCAGTCGTGGTTCGGCCGTCATGGTGTAGGAGGTTAGAAGTCGCCATTTAACAAAACGTGAGTCGTTCTTCTTATTTTTTTCTCTTTTTCTCTTCTAGACTTAATGTAACTTTAATTTAATTTTATTTGTTTTTAGATGAACATCACGGACGTTTCAGTGGTCCGGTACTTGCTTTTCTTTAAATGTCTCGTTGATGTTATATGAGCATTGGTGTCCCTCTGTTTGTTTGAGAAACCGTTTCGTGCATTGGTTTAGCCTTTGGTAGGCTTTGTTGAGGTTATCGTGATTGTTGGGGATAGATTTGAGAACTCTGAAGGAGTATTGGTATTATTTATTTTTTTTCGCATATTTTTTTTAAGTAATTTAATTGAGGTTAGGTTTTGTTCTTTGCTAAGTACTTACCTTACTTAGTTCGTTTCTGAAGGACGATTTTTCAGGCATCTTTTATAGATTCTATGTATTGGATTTATGATAACAGTTCGAACTTGTGTTTTTTTTTATTTATAATTTCTGAAGGTTTCTTAAATTTATGTCAGTGCTTTTCCTTATGATAAAATCTCATTCTAGTTCCAGGCGTTAACTTTCTCGTTCTAGTATCCGTTGGTACTTAGATTTTCTGGTAGTTATTCCTACCTTAAAATGTACCGGTGTAATTTTCTGGTTTAAATGTTTTTGAATTTTGTAAGTAGTTATTGTGCGTGACGTTTTTGTTGTAAACTAAAGGCATGTGTCAGCCTAGGGAATTCATATTTAATCTGTATTGACTTTTTTTTAATGTTATTCACACCTATGTTACAGGTGTTTTTTTCTCTTCAGCTGTCTGTACACCTTATATTTTTGGTACATTATAGAATCCTTGTTTTCTTTGAAGTTGCTAGTGTTTACATTTAATTGATTTAATTTTTATACTTTTTCTAGAGCGCTAGAAAGACATATTTTTTCGATCTCTTCGCCTTACTTTATAGTTTTGTAGGGGTATTGTTATTATTATTTACTTAGTTGATAACCTGGTGCTCGAGTGCTTTCCAACCACTACCATAAAAGATTTTGGGAACCTAGGTTCTGCCCTTCTGGCTATCGTTTACCCCCCTCTGTGTATTTTTTTGTGACTGTTTTAGGATTGTGGCTTGAGGCTGTTTTATTTTTTTTTAGTTGGGGTTTGTGCTGCCCCTGTGACTTCTATGATTTTTTATCACCCCCTCCCTTGGTTTTACATTAAATTACAGCACGTGTTGGAGGCTAGTTTTTGTAGTTCTAACAATATTGAGGTACAGCACGTCACGGGTACAGAGAATCAGTTAGCTGACAATCTATCCTTAGCACCTGGCAACACTGTGGCGTGCGACAAGGATGAGTGGGGCGATCTCCTTCCCCTATCACCTGCTGACTCCCGCCCTATCACCGTCAGCTGCAATGTTATTTCCGCGTAAACATCAGTTGTCACAATGGGTGAAGTATGTAGCAGGGTGTTGCACGCACAACAGTTGTGTCAGGAGTCGCACCGTCGCATCACTGAGTGCGCGGCCAGTGAAGTAGAAGGCTGGTGCGTACTTTATGTTAGGCTTGAATCGAAGCATAAAACACCCGCTGCACCTTGATCCCTGTTTGTACCTTGTGCAGTGCAAAACTTTATCTTGACTTACGCGCATGCTAGTGAGTTTGCAGGACATCCAGGTGCAGACCAGACTAGTCACAATCTGCACTGCAATTTTTATTGGCCAGTTATAGCATGTGGCATGCGTAAGTTCGTACCTGTGTGTCACGCATGTAATTGCTTCAAGAACTGCCGCTTGGATGGTGTAGCGCAGCAATAGCCACGCTTGCCTACTGAGCTGATTAATATTGTATGTCTGGACTTGATGGGGTCATATCCTAGAACTATCATAGGAAGGAGGTTTGTGCTTGTCGTGGAAGATAAATTTTTACGCTGGACGGAAGCGTACCCAGTATCCAGTGTGTACTAAATGCATTAGTCAGGTGCTAAGCACAGAATTCTATCCCAGCTGGGGTTACTCCTGGTGCTACTGTCTGATAACAGGACACAGTTCACGGGGTGTATATGGAGAGACTTGTGTATAAAGTGGGGAGTGGTACATCACACAACATCATACCACCCATGGGCGGCTCCCACGGAGCCCTGCAATCAGGAGATAAAAACTCAGCTGCGTCTTCACGTAGGTCAAAAAAATACTGGGACGAGCACTTACCGGCCCATCTGTTGTCTCTCCGCTGCTCCGTGAATGAAGCCACAGGCTACACACCAGCTGAGATCCTGCAAGGTCGTGACCTTCTCCTGCCAGGCGAGTTTGTTTGTCTGTCCAGAGAGGGCACTGGGGTGGTCGAGAATGGCCAGGCACACAGTGAGCGCCAAAAACAGATAGATGATTGACATTGTGTGCGTTAGGAAAGAACAATATGCGGGACATTGGTTACCTGCCACCACACGTCCACCTAGACATCTGCACGCTGATCAGCTCATGTACGTCAGAGAGCAACCACTTTCATCCGCCCAGAAGAAATTTTGTGCTGGGTTCGCACTTCGCTGGAGTGGGCTGCACAAAATAACGAGCTCTAGAGGTGCAACCATCTATCTCGTACAGATCAGTTGGTGGCGGCAATTTCTTGTGCATCGGGACTGCTTATGTCTTGCAGCCGAAGCTGACAGCACCACGATGCAAAACAATGTCAACACCAAAAGTTTAAATGATGACGCACTGCTGGTACAACCGGCGCCTGGCGACCACCGTGCATGTGCCCCTACACCACCAGACGGCACCGCTTTTTGCCATATTTCATGGTGTAACACATGGCATCTCGACGCCTACAAGGAAGTGCGGCTTCCATAGATGAGTTGGCTTCACCATTTGTACTAGACGCAGCTGAGATGCAAGCAGACACCACTCAGATCACAACATCATTAATTGAAAACACACAAATCGTTGCGATGCGAGATGTCGCGACCTTCACAAATTCACCTGTCAGTTGCAATAACCTTGCGAGACGCAGCTTGTCAGCAGAGCCGCACTGATACTGCAGCATTACCTGATGACAGTGCGCCAATCGCCTCGGCGCCAGGTGTCATAACGGTTTCCTTGAAGGACACAGTCTGGAGATCGTCTGTCCGGCGTCACGCAGCCGTGCATGAGCTACGTCATGTTCGTTCACATCACGATACTTTGACACCCTTGGGATGTGTTTTACTAGAGATGCGCCTGCAGAGAAGAATGAAAACAGACGCCAAGGAGAACTGTGACGACCACACAGGCCCGCAGCAGGGAGACTCACTTCCCTCCTCCTGTCCGTGGCAAAAACGTCACCCTCACTTCTCAGCTGGCAGCAGCGAGGATTTTAACGCTGACAATGATGCCTTTTGCTGCAGCGCTCCAAGCATCCCCACCGTGCACCGTGTGCACCTTGCTCGGCCCGCTGAGGACTAGCTCCTCACCATGCAGCCGTTGATGTGGCCACGCAGCACAGACAGCATCATAGAGCATCTCCAAACAGCAGGCCACAGCACCAGTATCATCTTCAGCCCCGCTGTAAACCGTGAATTCCAGTCTCTGCTGTTCTAGATACAGAGGAATGATGGAGCATGCAGCACAGCAGACTGTCTCCAGTGGAGGGGGGTGTGCGATGAGAACCGTCAGGGTGGCGACAGGCAGGGAAAACAGGAAAAACCTGGAAATATCAGGGAAATTTAGCGCTAAACTTAAAATGTTTATCTCGAACAGCGAGTTGTAGAAAGGATTTCATGATCGGAAAACTACAGGCCAAACTACAGGATTTGGACAGTACATTATACAAGTGGTTTTCAACCGTCCGAAGGTGCTGCAATATCAGGGCCTATTTTAATTGAAAAAGGAAGAGCGTTATATGAAAAAATGAAGCTTACAGAACCGTGTGCATTTTCAGAGAGTTGGTTAACCAGATTTAAAGACATGCATGGAATTACAAAAGTTAGATGTGTCAGGAGAGCTGAAATCGCCTGATGTAGATGCGGCTAACAAATTTCGAGCCAGTTTTGCGAATTTAATAAGCTAAAACAGATTGACTGCTGAACAAGTATACAATGCAGATGAAACCTGTCTGCTATGGAAATGTTTACCAACCACAACTTTAGCTGGCTGCAATGAAACTTCAGCGTCTGGCTTTAAACATAACAAGGAATGAATGACAATTCTCGTCTGTGCGAGTTCTGCTGGTACACACAGAGTAAAATTCACTATGTTCAGAAAGTTTGCAGTACCAAAGTGTTTCAAAAACATAACACATTTGCCTGTCAATTACCGTGCTCAGGAAAATGCGTGAATGAATGCTGAAATTTTTGGTGCGTGGTTCAATAATGTTTATGTGCCAAGCGTGAAAGACAACTTAAGGGAAAAGGGCATGTCGGAAGACAGTAAGGTCGTGCTGTTGATGGACAACTGCTGCATGCATCCAATTGCTAAAGAACTAACGAAAGGCAACATATCAGTACAGTTCTTGCCACCAAATGTCACTAGCTTGTTCTAACCAATGGATCAGGGTGTCATCCAGAACATGACAATGTTACACAGACGTGACTTTATGAGACAATTGACAAGCCATGATGGCATGATAGTTGAATTTCAAAAGAAACACAACTTGAAAGATGCCATATTCAATGTCTCGTGCACATGGAGTGCTGTGAAGAGTGAAACACTACACAAGGCTTGGCGAAAAATTTGGCCAACAACAACACCGGAAGATTGTCTGACAATGAAGACAACTTTCTTGTGTTAGGAAGCTCATGGACAACACATGCACAGAAATATTACAAATGGTTGAATGTGCTGACACCCAAAATCCGATGAACAAACTGTCCGCGACTGAACTAAATGAGTGGCTTGAAGTTGACAAAGATGTTTCGATTTCTATGACTCTTACGACAAAAGAGATTATAGACGCTGCAATAAATCAAGCCCCCGCCCCCACTGAACCGTAAAGTAGTGAAGATAATGATAGTGACGAAGCTGATGTTACGTGGAGTGCAGCTGCTGCTGCTTGGGACACGCTAATGAAATTTTCAGAAAGCAAAAAAGACTGATACTCTGTGTTGGAGGTAATGCAATGCCATATCCTGCATTCTACTTTCCTTCACAAAAGAAGACAGGCCATCAAACAGTCATATGTCCACACTCACATGGTGGGACTATCAACGTAGCAATGGAGTGAGCTGACTGCTTCAACCTCGGGTGCTGTTAATTGCTACTCTAGAAAAGGTGTTTGAGGTGCCATTTTTTTAGAAATTATTTTACTTCAAACAGTGTTGGCTTATGTCTGGGATCCGTTCCTGGAAACCAAGACGTTAATCGGGACAACGTAAATCGTGGGCTTACAGTATATGAAACATTTTATTTTAATTTTGCAGATTTTTGTTATGTAAAAATATAGTATTTAAAAAATCTGTGGTTTTCAGAAATCCGAAGGTCACAAATCCCTGAGATCCCCGGATTTGTGAGAGTTTACTGTATTTAATTTAAGGCTTTAAAATCAAGATTTAAATTACATTTGGTTGTGATTTCTGGTTAAATATTTTTCAGAGAAGAAAATATGCTTTGTTAAAGTAAAGTATTTCAACTACACAATTGCCAGGGAAATGTCAGGCAATTTTTGGCAGATACTCTGTAGCCACCCTGACCGCGTTCACAGGCTTCTCTGTTTTACTGCCCACGTAGGAACCTTGCACTCTCCAGATGATAGTTGGACTCACCCAGCTACATCGCTTGCAACCAGTAAACATTAAATAAATAAGTAAAAGCAAAGACTGGAATTAATTTAAATATACAAAAGTTAAATGTATCATAGTAATTTCTAGGATCATGTTAGTTAGTGTCTTCATATGGGCTAGTAGTTCAGTTTAGATTCATATGGTACAAGGAATTTATCAAAACGCGCAGAAAATCTTAAGGCATCAGTATTATTCATCATTAATTTTTCATCAGGGTTCATTTGTAATCATCCTCACTCATTATTTTATTTTTGGCACTCACCATCCGCGAGTAGAGCGTTGTATGCCACCACGACGGCAGTGTCCTTGCAGCTTCGAAACTAGCAGGACGTGTTGGGCGGTAGTGAAACAAATAAATGATTTCTATTATATGACTGTTTTATTTACATGTGTCGACCCCCGAAGACATAACCAGGCATCACCCTGGCCTCAGCAAGGGTGCAGCATATAGTGTGTGTTGAGTGATCTACAACCAGCAAGACATCAGTGACCAGCAGGGTAGCAGCTGGGCCGTGGACCACACTCCCTGAGTATCTCATGCTTGTGTTCTGCTGAGCTGGCCAACCATGTAGATCTTGCACCTAAAGTTGTCATTTCCTCCCTGATTGCATCATCGCCAAAATCCCTGCACACTGGTCGCATCTACACCTTTAATGTGTCCTACTTGCATGTATGTTATTTTTAATGTTCTATAACAGTCAACAACCACACTTTTGAGATGGATGGTATTTTTTGCAATCCATAAAGTCATGTAAACATCCCCCCCTCAAATACATTCCTAAATCTGCCACTGCTTTAATGTGTTAACCCTTCCTCTCTCTTGGCTTGCCTCATACAGCTTTGTTTGTTGTTGTAGACTTGGGGTCTGGATGCAGCTTCCCGTTAAGTTCCTATCCTTCATAGGTCTTTACTTCTTCCAGAGCAGAATGGTGACGGGGCAGGATTGATGAGTATTGCAGGAAGAATAGACCACATATGTTCTACAACATCACTTTTTTTTTAGTTATTTCTATTAAACATCTACAATATTAGGTAGCCCTAGTAGTTGTATACCAGCTAGCTGTGGCACTGTGCAGTGTTGCCCTGATCTAACCTGAGCATGTTGTCTGTCCAACAACAGTTCATAGTCTAGTGAGCTAACTGCGAACAGTAGAAACCTGTTATAACTAGGGCTGACCTGATACCGCCAATGTTTTAAGGTATTGGCGATACAATTCCGGTACGATACCCGTGTCCCATTTTGCCGATATTGTTTTGGAAAAATAAAAACAAAATGTTGATTCAAAGTCAGTTTATGTTGGTGTTCTAATACAACATGACTACCACGACATGTTACATATTTACACATACACTAAGTAGTAAAATCTCCACTAACAAATTCTCTATACTCTACAATGAACCGGTAGTTTGGAGCCGTCTATTGAAAGTCCCGCCAAACATCCGTAAGAACTAGTACATAAATTTTTTTACGTTGTTTACTCAGAAATCGCCTCGATAACAAACGACTACTCACGTTTGATGTGTAAAATATTATTTTCACACTTCATTTCATAAAGTTTGTTTCTTAATTACACTAACCTTAACGCGTAGCTGAATGAACAAACGACAATGTTAATAATAAACTCCGTGCTTCATAAGTGTATTGCACAATAGATACGTTTCACTTTGAACAAAATGGCTGGCCCATGGCTGTAATTGGTTACTTATTTCAACCAACAATTCTTGTGTCCTAAGATGGCCACAAAGACTTATCTAATTTGTGTATGTTTATGGATGAATTGTTTAAATTTTTTTTTTGCCTGCAGATCTGCTATTTTCACGACTAGTAAATATTGAGTTAAAAGTTTTTAATACACAATTGGTAGAATTCTGATAAATTAGAAGTGATGAGATAAAGAGGGAGTCAGTGTTTACAAATAATATTTTAATGATTTGGGTGATTTTAAAATTTTTACTTAAAGTGACTATCACATAAATTATTTACAAAACTTCTCATTTATTTATTAGGACAAGTTTTCATTCATTAAAATTGAGATAAGAAGAAAGAAAATTATTTCATTTGCTAGTTATCTTCTGACACATTTATGTTATACTTTGATACAATAAATGTTTGGCGTTGTGAATTAGAAAGTAGCATACCATACATACTGATTTTAAACTGCATGTGATATTTACATGCATCCATGTATTATTCTTTTGCTTTATTTCTGACCAGTGGTATTGGGTATCGGGCATCAGAATATCCATGGAAAATATTTATATCAGCAGATATTGGTATCGGCAAAAATACTGGTATTGGGCCAGCTCTAGTTACAACATTTCTGATGGGACCCAAAAATTGTCTACTTGATAAATAGGAGAACATTATAAGAGGGTAGTTCCTATTATAAACCAGTTTTAGGGATCTAATGGAAGCAACCTTATACAGTTTACCCCCTGTCTAATGACATTGGTGATCTAACAACCTAATTTCCTGGAACCCTGGAAAAATAGATATTTTAAAAATTGAACTAAGGTAATTAAAATGCTATATATCACATCACAATTTTATCTAAAAACAATTTTGCATACATTTAATAATAACATACAGCAGTTTTCATAAATTAGTGATATGCAACTGTGAAAAAAAAAAAAAATGTTAGAAACTTTGGCTGGAACAGCGCGCATTGGGTGATTAAGGCTGCCCGCGCAACACAGACGTGTGAGATGTAGTGACTTACGCTGCATTATCTCCTTCACCCCCCTCACTTCACCAAGCTCCCTCTTCCATGCTATCTCTCTCACACTCCTCCATGTGCCTTATCTGAACTACGCAGCCACCTGATGTGCACGTAGCAACAATACTGCCAATAATATGGTAGCTTACGTCTCTGTTAACAAGGCCAACCAATGAAAAGGTAAGTTTCATGTCTTTCCACACTCTTGTCCTCCACATTTTCACTGCTGTGTTTTCAACTAGTGTTGCCTAACACCCACCCATAGCAAACAAGCCAGATTGTGCTTGTGTGCGGATGCCTCAACTGCTGACTATCTGATTGTCATGCACAGCTTACAGCCTTCCTGGCTGCAAAGCAAAGCCACTCTCCCACTGTCTTCCAGACATCATCTTTGTTTCCGTGTCTCGCAAGAGCCTGGGGTTGGGGGTGAAGTGATGACACGTTAATTTTTTCCTCATTACAGCACGGCAACAAAAAAAAGGGACCAGTATGACACTCAGTCCATAAAAGAGGCAAAAAAATAAAACAATCTGGCATTATCTCATCTTTGTTTTCTCTGCTTCACATCAGGTTGTGCGCATTAGAATTGAACTCGCCTTGACTTTGACAACTTCCTCTGTGTTAATGATCACTCGGCACGTGAGGCACTTGGCTGCAGCATAAAACTGCCTACAACTAGTCCTGTATGCTACATGTGGGCTGATAAGGTTTTTGATTATGCTCGCTCAACAGGGCAGCGATTGTAGCGACTGCGACTAGTGCATCAAGAGCCACCTTGCCTCTATTCGCAGTGCAGATCATTGAGCTGGTGCATTGTGCAATGGTTCATGATTTTTCCTATAGGCCTAATAATTTAAAAGCAACAAATAATTCAGTCAATATTTCATAGTGACAACACATAGAAAAGTCCGTTTTTAGCCATTTTGAGTATCTCCAAATTCACATTCCTAATAGGTGTACTGGTTTTTAAAAAATACGGAAATTTTTCGTTTTACAAGCATGTTTATTAGTATCATTTAAAATTGTATAATGGCAACAAGCTGTAACAGTTTGTGCTTAGTTACAAAAAAAATTGACTCAATGGCTGTACTGCAAGGTTTTGTTGCAGTATACTTTCACATAAATAATACGAGTCATTCTGTAGTGGTCTTTGTGTGAGCTTCGCGGCAGGCAAGCAGGATTAATCAATATGAGAGGGAGACAAGCCGAGGCCAGCTAGCCGCTCTCCCCTCCCCTATCCTTCACAACCAGACTGAATGCACTGCGCGGCTGCATGCTTCACGGCACACTGGGGATTATGGAGTACCATTTTACATTATACTAAAATATAATTTCAATGAAATAGTGTTTATTTTAAGTCTGTAATTGCTGTGAGTTAACTTGAAGGAAAACACTTCAAAATTGTATTTAAAAATTGTTGGGGTGTCAAAATTAATTACCTTGGAACTAACATTAATCAGCGATATAACATCATAATTACCTGGCATCATGTGGTGTCGTTAGATCGAGTGTTTACTGTAACAGGGATAATATTATATGTGGGAACATTATAACAGGGTTCTACTGTACAATTAACTGATATACTTATTTATGACTGGGCACCTATTCAGAACTGTTGATCGCTGGAGTCATGAGCACCTGCATCGACCCCAGAGGAAGGAAGGATTTACTGTTAAAAAAATAGTGTAACCTTGATGCTAGGGTTGTGTGAAAGTGACTTAATTCACACTAAATGAAAGTGAAAGAAAATTTATGAACTTTTGTGAAATTGAAAGCGAAAGTTCTTTTGAGACGAATTCAGCCTTAACGAAAGTTAAATGAAATTCTAAAAATTAGAAATATTAAATATTAAAATTTTATAAATGTGAATAGTTTTTCGCACCACAGTACAACAGTAGACCTTTCATATGGTACCTTACTGAAAGTGCATCTCGCTCTTGGATTTTGGTACAATCTATTGCATAAATAATTTTTGCAGCGTTTGATATAGCTAAAAATACTTTTTTTATAACTTAATTTGGTGACATGTTAGCAGGATATAACATATGTTAATGTATTTGTACAGGTATAATACCCAAATTCTTATTTTCCCCCCCTTTAAGTATGGGCAAATGAGGGCAAAAAATTATTTTTGCAAATGCTGCAAATATCCTGTAGCATACGGTAGTATGGTGTACATTTACAAGCGTGAACGCATGTTTTCCCTCCCTTGTAAATATGCACAAGTTCAGAAACTCCATATATGATTACGAACTTGTTTTGTTTAAACTTTTGAATATGGGGTCTATATTTTTGCATTTTTGCATTTCTCAGTGACAAGTAGACAACTGTTTTCCACCCCAATCCCGCACCCCTTGTTTTCCACTTCCAGGAAATGACTGACCTAGCCGTTCCATCTCGACCCACGAAAATACCCAAAGGCACACTTTCCCAACCTTAGCAGCACACATGAGAATAGAAAAAGAATCAATACGGATAATATACTGAAAAAAATGTGAAGAGAATTATTTTGTTCTGTATATATTTTTAGGGCTTATCCCTTTTCCAGTTCATTTTTTTGTAAGAAATACCCACCATAAACATGTAAATACATTTCCTTTCAATACTTTCAATGTACAAAATATGACTAGAAAGGTTTTGACTATAGTAATTCCATTATTATTACTTTTTATTTTTGAGAACTCAAAATATTCCTATCCTTATCGTACAATTTCAATAAATAATTCACTTTATTAAATAGGTATGACACAATAAAAACAGTAGGTACTCATAATTTACCAATTATTTGCTTGAAATTTTACTGTGAACTCTCTCTACTCTCTTAGACAAAATAGTTACAAAAGTTAAATGTAGACCATTAAATTATTTTCATGATGGCGACCAAGACTTTTACTTATAGCTCTCTCAACTATTTATGTATCCAACATGGCGCTAAAGACTTAACTATAATCTAACAATCAATCTGTTACCCTTCATAACGAAACTTTTCATCATAGGTACTAATAGTTACATTTAAAGTTAACCTAACATTTCCTACAGTAAGTGATACACAATTACAAGCCCTATGGGAACAAATGCCAATATCCTCAAACTCATCCCTCACTGCAACAACTGCCTGTAACATAAAATGCCTCAATCCATAGTAAAGTTACTTATCTTAATCTGACATTCCCCTTAATTTTCGCATGGCATTACTCTATTGTACATCATGATGTCCCTAATTCATACGTTCGCCATCTCTGATGTTCCCACAGTGGAATTGAATCCCTTCCCTAAGTTTGTTAGTCAGTCATAGTTGAGATTTTCAATTGCATTCGGCAAGCTGGCTTCCTGTACCAGAACCTTTGTGGAAATTCTTCGGCATTCACAAAGGAATGTTGCAAACTGAAGCCATCACTGGCACAGCCAGAAATGTGGCAACCGCATCGCCACATCAGCCAATCAGCATAATGCTGTTGGCAGGCCATGTTTCACACCGCTCTAGAGCGTCAGTTGCTTGGAAAGGCACAATTGTAGCTGCCCAGGATGGGGTAGATTTGGTTTGTGAGCCTGCTATTGAATAATTTGGATGGCTGATGTATGGCATGTGTGCCGCAGCGTGGACTATTGCATGGATGTGATCTCTTGGTAGTGGAAGGTGTCTTGACTATTTTACTAGGTGGTGATTTGGAACGAACTAGTTTATTTCAAAGGTTAGGAGGGCATTTGAAGACCAGTCTAGAAGCTTTTTAGAATAAATTCTGGGTGAGGGGTTAAGACAATAAAATTTTGTTACCAGAGGTAAGAATGTTTTTCAGTTTTTCTAGGTGTCGTTCTCGGCATGTTGCAAATAAGTGTTTTCGTAGTGACAACTCAGAGATTTGCGCAATGTGAAAAACAAGTTGCAGGATAGCAACGTCAACACGAGAGCTTTTAGAGGGAAGAAAGCCAAATGCAGTACATACAGGTTGAGAAACACTTGAGTATATAACCATGCTATTACAGTTCAGTTACACCATTTCGACAGACATGTGCAAAATGCAAGCCTTGATGATTGCCAGAGAATTAGGAGTACATCATGAGTTCAAAGCAAGCACAAACTGGGCTTATCAGTTTTACAAAAAGAACGGCCAATCTATGCATCTTAAAACCGCTGTTTGCCAGCGACTACATGATGCCTACAAAGATAAGTTTGAATTTTGTTTTTAAAATAATTTTTTTCCAAACTTGACAGCAGCTTACATGGGTGCGAGGGGTACATCCTCAAATACTGTATCTGTAGATGTAAATCTATGGCATTGATTGTCATATAATTTGTAACTCACATTATGGTGCAGCACATGAAATATAAATATATTGAAACCCCATTATTTACACTCTTTCATGGGGACAGGTAGAAAAAGTGTAAATAGCGGTAAAATGTAAATTAAAGGAAATCTCAAAAAATTCATTCGGCTTACATTATTTGTAGAGACCTGAAAAATTCACATTTTCTTTCAGGCGCAAGTTAGAATTCCAGCAACTGTAAGTTTGTGCTACTTTCACAATTGGCCGTTGACTTATTTGACACCTCCTTGAAGTTAATGAGCCAATAATAACAATGTAACAGAATGCTGGCCCATTTTCACTGTGTCAGCGAGCAGACAATGAACTGCTGTTATCTGCATGAATACACAGAGATTCTTGGAGCCTAGCCTACTGGTCAGTGAACCTGCGAATTTTTCCGGTCTATACTTATTTGGTACTTATAATTTCATGTTATTTAAAAAATTTTCTACAGGTAAAATCAAACTAAAATAAAAGTGATGCTATGCATGTAGGCAATGCATTTATCATATTTTGTCACATAAAATTTGGTACAGTATAAGTTTAAAATACTGGAGTTGAAAATACTGCTATGGGAAGATTCACAGCACGTGCACCTACCACTTGAGGAGAACATCTTAAAATGTTGGAGACCTCTTTTTTTTATTACCATTTAGTTAATATTATTCACGATTTAAAATTTTTTTGCTATGCTGTCACAAATTTAGACAGTAGTAGTACACGTTTGAACAGGAATGGAAAGTTCTTAACTCAGATCAACACATGTTCCCATGAACTCGTTGCACTTCTCAAAGATTTTAAATATTTGGTTCATCAATAGTGTCACAATCTAAACACACAACAGTTAAAATGGAAATGGTTGTAAAACACAACTGGTCATAATAAAATCTTTTCATACATGTTTCACAAAGTTTAGGATAAAATTTACAGTTGATTGCACTTATAAACAAACAGATATGAATGAACGTAAAGAGATCATTGTTGCCAACGTGAATACAGCGGTCAATAGTGTTCGGGACAATCAATAGTGCTAACGGTGGCAAGTCTCTTGCCGCCATCTTGGATTTATTGTGTCATGAGTGCAAGCATTGCACACGATCACAGTCATTCTTGTATGGCTTTGCACGTTGTGACGTGCACTGGCACGTAGCACTTACTTGGCCTCTTTTCATACAGTAATTTCAATTTTTTTTGTCTTAATTAATATTTTTTTTCTTTGTTGTTTATAACTAATTAAGTAGGCCAACTTAACCAGGGATAAGGATGTATACGGCGGAATCCAACCTGTTAATTGGGGATGCTAATAGAGAAATTAACATTAAAAGTATATTTAAAATTTAACTTTAAAGCAAGAGAAAAGTATTAAATTTTACGTGTCAATTTTATCAGATTCATATCGTGTTTGGACTCATTTTAAAGCTAATTTAATTTTAAGCAACTTTTATAAGTAATATTTTCTTATATTTTGCCTTGTTTGGATTTTTGAAATCTCAAGTAGCCTCTTAGCTTGCTGCTCCTGGAATGGGATTTATGTAGCAGGCTAGTCGTAGTTCTCTTGCTTGGAAGCACGTACAGAGAAGTGCTGGCTTTTAAAATTTCAAATAAGCTCTGAGCTAGCCTGTGCTTGGATGGATTTATCTGGCAGGCAGGTCAGAGTTCACTCGCTTGGAGGCACGTACAGGGACGTGCTGGAATGCGATGAGATCTGCCGGGTGTTTCTCGATCGACTTGGGGGGTAGTGTCGGGCGCAAAACTCCGTGAAGGTGGTGATCCACGACGGATTGATGACGCTGCACATCCCCAATTAATAAACTGATAAATATTTATCTGGTATTATGGAATAAAATGCTTTGTAAATTTATCAGTATCTATGTTACATACAAATTTTAGGTTATAAACATCAATTAACCAGCTTTTTAGGCAAGTTGCTTGGATCCTGATGTATCCCTCCGCCGCTTGGCCGAGTAAGTCCGGGTGTCCGCCCAGGAAAGTTAGTTGTGATCCATCGGAGCTAGGGGACGGTCGCCGGGAGATGGCCGGCTGAGTGTTATTAGTTGGGGCATCATGGCGGCAGGGAGAGGACGTGTTAGACGGGGCAGACGTTAACTACATCAGCGACGTAGACGTAGAGAAGGAGACCCCACTACATTCTGCCGCCCCGAACAGGGACATAACCTCTAACAACTAAATATATAAATAACAACGTAGACGCAGAAGCAGCCCCATTACAACGTGATCACTAACTTGGCTGTGGTGTTTCTACTCTTTCATATTTCTATACAAGTTTAGAGGTTCTTTCTTTGTCATTTATGACTCTGACATCATGTGTTTATTATGTTTTTGTGTTGCGAAAAATGTAAACAGTGGGAAAATTTAAATTTTGGTGATGTGAAATGCGGGAAAATTTAACATTGTACTAGATGGCAAAATAAAAAGGGTTGGCTGAAGAAAAAAGTGCAAATCGCGGGAAAATGTAAACAACGAGAATGTGAATACGAAGTTTCACAGTATTTTGGTTATATTGTCAAATGTAGGAAATCTTAGTGAATGTATATTAGTTTGTTCGTCCATCAGTTTTATAACTGAAACATCTGTGAAAATTAATACAATTAGGTAAAATTTGCACACCTCAGCCAAAGTAATTTACAATTTATGGTGCTTTACAAAGTGTATTAGTTGTATTAGTAATTTTCGGTGTTTAATGCTAAAACATGTAGGCAGTGATGTGCAGGTGCTTATAGAATTATACTGGTTAGAGAACATAAAATAAAGATGGACAATACACGATAGGTTCAATTATTATTGTTTTATCGGTAAATGTCAGCTGCTGTTCTATTATTTTAGAATTTGGATTGTCTTGTTATTTGAGGAAATGTATTATTGAATTGAATCAATTGTTTTTAAATGCTTATTTAGGCTGTTGGCTTCGAACAGTCGTGCATTTTGAGATTATGTATGATATAGCTCAGTTCTAAAATCCAATATTCATTGTATGGATCGTGCCGAAAGATGCTGCTGGTTGGCAAGTTTCCTCGAGGATCTCCCATTTCCTCTCCTCTTTCATTCAGGCACTGCTCCATACTCACGTCACTCCTACAAATGCTAAAGACCTAGATATTAAGTGCTCAGAATATTTCTTCTCGTGACTCTTAATGTCTAAATATTTTTGTAAATTGTTTTTTGCTATTGTCGTAATAAGTTACTTGTCCCTTATGTGAGGGAAATGTGACACAGTTAATACTGGGGGGTGTTTGTATGCAGGCAATCCAAGACCCTGACCCATTCATTAACTGCGACTTGATGAATGGGCGTGATAATTTCTTGAGGATGGCACGGGAGCGACACTACGAGTTCTCATCACTGCGCCGCGCCAAGTTTTCGTCTATGTCTGTGTTGTACGAGCTCCACAACCAGGGCCAGGACAGGTTCGTCTACACCTGTAACAACTGCAAGAGCCTTGTGGAGACACACTACCACTGCACCATGTGCAATGTAAGTTGCCCCATTCTTCTGCGTGTATGTCATTCGTACCTTTTTTACTTCAACTTAACATGTGTAGGTTTGTTTCAGTGTTTTCTGGTGAAAATATTATGCAGACGATTTTGTTGGGTACAAGTAATGTTTTCTACATGTTAAAAATTTATAAAGACTAAAGAGTTATCTTGGAAGGAAATAGTCGTGCAAATATATAGCATTGATAAGGGCCGCTATTGTTTTTTGATTTAGAATACAAATTAATGGAACATATATAGTTTTTGAAACAATTATTAGGTTTTAACAAATATTCAGTACAGTTATTGAGAGTTCATGTATAGAAACAAAATTTTTAAACATTGCACTCTCAGAATTATTTTTTTTTTAAATTTTTAAGGGCAGCATGTGTCTTTTTTTTTTATTTCAGGAAAGTGGCAGCATGATTGTGTACTGTTCATATTTTGCAAATTTGCTATGTAAACAACTGGTGGTGCTCTCTGAAATGCCACTGCTCTTTCGGTAATAAAAAGTGCCGGTAGTTAACAGGACCTTACCTTGACGGAGCAGTATAGTTTTCTTTTTCAATTGAATAATATTATTAAAGTAACGGGAGCCTTTTCTTTGGCGAGGCAGTTTACAGCAGCACTGTGTTTGTTGATATCAATCACTGTGATTTTTTGGCCTTTCCATGCAAACATAAATATATGATTATTTTATTTATCATGAAAACAATACCAAGCATGCATATGAGTGGTGACATATTTGCTTACATGTGCATGTGCGCGTGTGTGGTTGTGTTATCACATAAAAGCTGTTAGAAGTTTTCTATAAATATGTAACATTTTAGTTTATTATAATCAAATAACTTATTTTCTCCTCAAAATATGTCAGGATTGTCCTGCAGAATATTTTTCTTGATTTTCTAATAGTATTAACTGAAATGAAAGTTCTTAGCAAAATGTTTTCATTTACACAAAATATTTATCAACTTACATTTCATCAAGAAGTAGTAGCGGTATTCGTACAGCCCTAGAATTTGTACTGGCCAGTGTTGTACAGCAAGCAGCTCATGTCTAAAATAGGAAAACTCCTCCCTCCCCCTCCTGTAGCTACCAGTGCTAGCCACTAGCCAGTTACATGTTGAAACTGGCCTGCTGCAGCCACAGTGGTATACTTTCTCATCTGTCAGCCAAGTATTGTACATCATGTAGCTACAGTAGGCTACTTTCTTGTTTGATGTAGTTGGCTGAGTCCTCTGGTGAGCAAACTTTTTGGATACAGTTCAGCCTGTGTAGAGCATATTTACAGTGAAATCTCATTACCGGTATATAACAACTTTCTATGGTTTGCAAAAATCTGTAATTATAGCAAATTGTTGTATCCAAATAATTTGACATGTGTTATGGGGGATGGTGCAATATCTAATTGTTGTTATGGGCATAAGTTGTTATAAACCATACTCTTATAGTAAGCTTTCACTGTATTTATTTTAAATAAATAGTTTGCCTTAATAGTAATAGCATTTAGTTTTATACCTGTATAACTATTTAATAACATTTACAATTTTTTTTTTTAAATTTATATAACTAGTTCATTAATCGCCAGGTGTTTCACTACTGTTTACATTAATTTGCAATACATTTTTTTCTGATGTTGAACAGTGCACAAGTATAAAAAAAATTAAAGTTTATCACAAAAGAAACAACTTTTTATAGTTTTGGTTCACATTTATGGTTTGTCAATCAGAATTCTTCTCTTGTTTTATTTTGTGGTAAACTTTATTTTGCTGCTGCAGTGTTCATATTTTTATATTTCTTATTTGGGCACAACAGTGGTATAGTGTATGTTATTTTTAATTTTTTGTCTGAATCACAATTTTGTCAAATGTTTAACTAAATCTGCATCAAGTAACCTAAATGCTTGTAATCTTAAATTCAGTTTGGTTTTCTGTCAGATGTATGTTGCTGTTGGCATTGTCAAATCCAAAAATTGGCTGAGAAATTAATCTGTTGTTAGTCTGTTCGAAAACACTTGTACCACCAACCTACATTTCTGTTTTGTCTGCAGCTGTTGTATTCTCCGCATATCGTATATTTTCCACAGCTTCTCCATTTCCATGACAACATTCTTCTTTTGATTGAGATTTTCTGTCAATACTGTACAAATTCCCAATGTGTTATAACTTCATGACACTCTTCTTTGATAGTTTGATTCTTTTACGGGCCGAAGACATAAGAAATAGTCTGTTACATATAAATAAATACAACATATTAATTATTGTAGGAATTCACAATCGACTTTATGCGAAGAGACAACAGTATTTCATTACTATTACTCAACAATTTTTCCCATTCTGTAGTACAGTACTGTAATATAAATTTATTAATGTTTCATATGAGCTGGAAATATTTAAATTGTGTAAATATTAAAGCGAACTGAATTCCTATTTTTATTGATAGAGTAAAATTATCTTAGCAAGAAATAACTGTGGCATGCTGTATTTATTTACATTATCTTTAAATACAATTTCTTCCCAACAGAAACTAAATAATCAGTTTATATAATACACAGTCCATGTGCTGCAGATTGCATCACACACAGTACAGTTCTAAAACTTAAGATGAATACTCTTTCAGTACTTATAAACATTGATTTGCACTGTTACGAGTACTAAGAGATCGGAATAACTGATTGGATGTTTGGTTTTGAAGTCGCCAGATATCACTACTCATAACATCCCCAAATAAACTTCGAAATGCACATTTACATTCATGTTCTTCAGAACAAAGCTTCAGGCTTAAATGCATATACATGTTCGGTCGAGCACTTTCAGGTTTTCTTGTAAATATATGAACATGTGCATGTGGTTTTGGTTTTTCTTCGTATCCACTACAGACTTTTAGCTGACAACTTTATATTTGATATTGTGAACTTCAATTTGGCAACATAATGCAAGCATCAGTTAATGGTAAAGCTCAAGCACTAAATAACAATTCATTAATATATTACAGATACTTTGAGTGAAAAGCAAACGGACAAAAATTTGGTCACAGATTATTCAAAAAAGGTTTTAATTAAAAATTAACATAAATTTTATTCAGCTTGAGTAGAGAGTGCATCTAACTAAACTCTATTCAGAATTATTAAAAAACTTCAGTTTTGAGAAAATACTTTTGCTAGGAACTTTATTCCTGGAAACCACGAGAGGTCGCAGGAGTTAAGTTCTACTACTTTGTTGTCGTCTCAGCCCCGTGGTATGGGAAGTAAGGCCGAATTGACATCAGCTACCGGCCCTCTCCTAGGCTGATTGTTTCTCTTTGTGTTGTCACCCTCCACCTACCTCACCTCAAGTCACCACAGTGTTTTAGTTTTTAAGTGTAATATTAAATTCAGTGTAGTTTCAAGGGCAATGTTAGGCTGTGCAATGTAAACAAACCAGGGTGTCACACCAGCATTCAAATTACCGCCACGCACATGACATCACACCACCCGCCCATCACCAACATAACAACTATCATGCAAAGACTCAAAACATTTATTTTCAACATTTCAAAATTAATTGAGAACTTGGTTATTGTAATCAACAACGGCAATGGTCACACCGTATTATAAGAAAGGGCATTATGTTATTTTTAAGTCACATGGTCACATAATTATTTGAAGAGTATTTTTATTTTAGATGTATTTAATTATTTCTCACAAGTGTTACAGCATGGATATGTTCCAATCACTCTCAATAATTATCCAACACTCATCCATGCAAAGGGTTTTCATTTGTATCACTTCATCTTCATTTCAAACCGAATAACGGGACAAATAACATCTTGGCTCGCACTTACGGCCATTGTCTCACCCCAGTTCATCATCTACAGGCCCTGTGGTAGGACGTGCGTCCTGGAGAGAAATTCAACTTTTGCAAGTCACTGATTATTGTAATTCTGTTCACGTAATATTTTGTTCAACACATGTTATTATCCTCTTCGTTTACCCGTGTTTTTGATTAGTGCGCTTAACGCCAACATCTTTAAACTTTATCCCCATGCCTGCACGTTCGGGCCGGGAAATCACTTTCACAGTACCGTCCGACTCCGGAGGTTTTTTGTCAACCAGCCCACAGCTAGCAACCACTTTTGTATTGTGTTAATTTAATTTTAGGCCTATGTGCCACGTAAGTTTCAACAGTTTTGATAATTATAAGATTACTGTGACCACGTGTGTATATTGCAAGTCTTATCACCAAGTGTTGTACGTCAGTATAAATAAATCAACATGCAATCAAATAACTAAGTGTATTG
This sequence comes from Medauroidea extradentata, assembly GCA_003012365.1. Lineage (NCBI taxonomy): Eukaryota > Metazoa > Arthropoda > Insecta > Phasmatodea > Phasmatidae > Medauroidea > Medauroidea extradentata. The sequence continues at coordinate 78,567 of PNEQ01033871.1, read as the reverse complement.
TGTACAGTCATTCCACTAGGGATTTAGGAGCTGACCAAGTTACAGTCCCAGGGCAAGGGGTCGTGTGTGGACAGCCAGAATATTCCACCGGGTGTGAGCTAGTTTTCTCAGAGTGCTCCCACAACCTGACCAAACAGCCAACATCCCTACAGGGAGGAGCGGAACGCCAGCCGAACAAAACTTGACCCTGAATCAACACTACCACTGTCCTAGCCGGACATAATGATAGGTGTTGCCTAGAGATCAATCTAACCACACCCACAGCACTGCAATCATTTAATTCAACTTCACCGTCTCCAAACCAATCCTATCCAACCTCTAGGTGCGGTGGCAACTTTAAATGTGATTTCAGAGGAAGCAAGTAAGTATTCTTTCTTGTGAAATGTGATTGCTTGATACTAATGCAATTTTTTATGTTGCAGGACTTCGACTTGTGTTTGCAGTGCTACGAGAAGGAGGGCCATCAGCTCCCAGTGGAGAAGCTCGGCTTGGATCTTGATGACAGCTTGTCTTCTTATGATCAGAAGCAGGCTAAAGCACAGGTTCGATTGTTTCATATGCCATTCTTATGGTTTCTTTTAGCTGTAATGTTTCCATTAGTGCTTCAAATGAAATTTAACTCTACAGGTATCTATGAAAATATTGTAAACAAACATTGAAAGTATTAAATAGTTAAATACAAAGTTACTCTTTTAACAAAGAATTCAAAAATGCTAATGTATTTGTACAAAAGCCTTTCTATTCCACATGTTCATATCTTTTATTTTATCAAAATGTATGAGAGTGTGAAAATACCATATTTCACAGCATAATCGTCACGTCACCTATTTTTTGCAAAATTTAATGCAATTATTGTAGGTGCGACCATTAGTTGAGGAAAATTCCCATGGTTAAAATTTTTTTTAAAACTAAAATTTTTCGTCACTGACCCTTGTGTATTAATCCCTTAAGTGTCTAGTTTTTTTGAGTATTTTGTTCTCAAAAATTTCAGGTTTTTTATTGCTGTTTTAAATTTATTACAACTTCACTGAAACACAAAAATAGCAAAATAAATTTTTATGAAAATTGTTATTTAAATATGAGTAAATTAAAAATAATTTTAAAAAATTATATAGCCTATTTTTAAAAATGTTTTTAGACACCGTTCACACACATTTTCGCAAATATATTAAATTATATTCTTTATTTAGAACTGTACTTCCTATATTACTTGTAGAGTATTTATTTCCACAATATTTAGAGACCGATTCTTGCAAATTGTTTGTTGTCCAAAATATTTGAACAAAAAGTTTTTTTTATACATATTTCACAACACATGAAAGCATTACTTGAAAAATAAATAAACTTACACAACAAACAAATAACTTTTTTTTACAACAATTAGAATATGTATTGTGTTGTGTACACTTATCAATAATCCTTTCTCTTGTAGCAAAAATAATTTGCACATGTGTCATGACACTTGAAATCAGTACATGAAAAAATTACAAACCTACAAAACTATAAATAAAAACTGACATATTGTTACTCGAATATTTACAAATTCTTATCCACAATGTTTTGAATGTATGTTGTTATGACCCATTCATTTTTCTAAAATGGTTTACTTAAATAATTTTTCACATTAGTATGAAACAGTTTTTGCGTTTAGAATTCAAGATATTTCAAAACTTTTATATGAAAAATTTTTCAAACACAACATATCTATGTACAAATGTTTACAAACTTAATATCCTAAACAATTAGAACATATATTGTCGCACTATTTGTATCAATCAGTTACTAAAAGACTTTCCACCAATCATCCCTTCTCATTTGGCTAGGAAACAATTTGTTCACATAGCTTATGATACTCGTAATATTTGTTGCATGCATTCATTATCCAAAACACTTTACATAAATAATTCCTTCACTTTTTTAAAAATATTACATGCAAATTCACTGACACTTGAAAGTATAATGCGAGAAAAAAATACAAACTTGCATGAAAAATATAAGAAAAATTACATGTTTTTATTTTAAGTGTATTTCAAAATAAAGCATGTATTGCTACCTATTATTCATTTTACATAACAGTGCACATCAATTACCTCTCTTCATTTAGCATGAAACAATTTTTCATACAGATTTCATATCACTCGAAAACACTATGTAAAAAATTACAAAATTTCTCAACAAATAAATGCAACTTACATCTAATTGTTTTATACAAATGATAACATAGCTAGAAAATACGTAACTGAAAACAAAACTACAAATCTACTCATCAATTCATTAACAATATAATTTTACCACATAAAATGTACTAATTTTTTCCAGTGAATTTCCTTTCCATATTCATCACTTTACATCTATTTGCATGGATGTTCACGGAACTTAACAATATAAAACTCAAAGCATAAAATTACAGACATAATATAAATATATACACATACAAAATATATTTCACTTGAACCCACTTCAGTTTTCTACAAAAACAATATTCATTCTGTCAGGTGCATTCCTTTTTTCATCTCTAAGAAATCCAATAAATTCAATGTAATAGTTTTAGAAATTGCTATTAGTGTGATACAGTTGTAAACAAGGTGCAGCTCGGAGCCCAGCGTTACATTCAGGGCAGTAGTACCTGCTTTGCCGTCTCACATTCTTTCCTTTATCATCCTTTTCAGAAGAACACACGGCACACTGACGAGTTGAAGCCTTTTTCTTGTCTGTGGCGGGTATACTCTCTGGGAAATGACGTGCAGTCAGTTGTAATGGGTTTGGTGTTGTACTTGTGCATCCTCCACGGGAAGAAAATTCTTGATGGAGATACTTTTTTAGCATTTTTTCAATCATCAAGAGTCTATATTCCAGAGGACTGAGCCCACCACCGGATTTTGTGTACAGTATGTACAAATTGAATCCTGCCTGTTCAAAAATGTGGAAAAACATTTTTTTTGTAATATTTTTTCCAACGTTTTCTACGAACAGAATAGCTAGCAAAATGCTGGTCGACTCTGTCAACGCCTCCCATTGTAAAAATAGTCGACAATTGCTCTTGGTTTTTTGAGTGTTTTGTTATTTTTCTTTATCTCAATTATTTTACTATTGTGAATTGTTTACAACACACATCTTTTTTGTCCTTCCAACACATAGTCACTTTTCCATGCTGCGATGCTACAATATCTCCTCCCTTTGCTTGCCTCTTGTTAGTGTTTTTGGCATGTCTTTGCGTGACAGTCCGACGGTCCCATACTTGTCCGTCCTGTGGCTAAGAAGAATGCCTGAAAGCTGAGGAGGTGAATAAAATTTGTCTAGAATAATATAAACTAACCTTTGCCCAACAAAGGTTGAGCTAATGTTATCATTATTTGTGAATTAATGGGAAGGTGAATATATTCTCCATCAAAAACTATTCCCTTGCCTGTATAAATTATGAACTTCCAAATGTAACCACACTTAAATTCTCTTAGCATGAATGTTTTGATGCAGAATCGTGCATGTTTTGAGGGATATATTGAACTCACGCTGGTCTGCCTTTTTAGAACATGACACTCTCGTCAATTGTGACGTCCCTGTCTGGTGAGTACAGTTTCTGAAATGATTCACTTATTTATTTGACAACAGGCCAAATTTTATTTAGCTTATGGCAAGGATGGTTTTCTGGGTCATAGGTTTCGTTGTCTGATAAGTGAAGAAACTGTTTCAATAAAATGAATTTGCGGTACGACATCAATTTAGGAAAAATTGGAACTAGCAAAAGTGGATTTTTGCTCCAATACAGCTTCTCTACTGGCACGTATATGATGCTCTGAAGCAAAATGATTGCCAGGAAAGTTTCAATCTCATGGTTTGTTGTGGGATGCCACATGGACCACCGAACCATGGCTTTGTCAGCTCGTAGACGCTGTTCAGCATAGCGATTTATCTCATTTGTAATTTTTCCAATCAAATGTTCATCAAAAAAATAATTCCAAAAATTGTAAAATGTCCACAGCTGGGTCAATGTCAAAATTTATTTTCAATTCAGAAAGGAAAGGAAACCTAGGCGGAGAAGGTGGTAAAGAACCTTGGTTTACTGTTGTACACCACTGCCTAACATCTGCCAAAGCACTGTTCCCATCATCTTCACTACTACTATCACTTGACAATGATGACTCACTTCCCAATGCACTTATTTCTAAATCATCATCACCACTGTCACTGTTCATTGTTTTTGAGTGACTAACTTACATAAATATTGTAAGGACATGCTGCTCAAATAGCTTAAGTCCACGAAATCTAATTATAATAATAAAACTGCAGTAGAAGTACTACACCAAAATAATCAGCAATAAACATGACACAAATTATATAAACCAATAAGAATGTTTTCCTACTCACGACTACTGATGATTTACGAAGTTGTTATTGGGCTGCAAACTCTTAAGTCTGTATAACATTCATCATGTTCACAATAGAAAAAAGTGTGGCAAACAGGTTGTAATATTACCGCAGATGAAAGATTTCAACGCCGGAACAAATGCGCTTCATACTACTTTAGCACCATCTCATTGTAGCACATGTAACTACAAACGTTTCGCCAATTCTGGAGCAATTACACTACAAAATAAATCTTTGGCACCATCTAGATACGGCACATATAACTAAACAACGAATGCTGATACTGTGCTGCTACCTGACGCTGAATATTGAACTACGACTTGAAGGAAAACAATAGCATAAAACTCAGCACATAAAAAACAATAACTCCACATCAATCGTGCTACAGAATGCACCTTCAGCAGCACTATCTAGTTATTGCACATGTAACTCATCAATGCTTGGCCATAATGTGCTGTAACCTAACGTAAAACTTTGAACTACATTTACAGATGTTAAAGCACGAGATATCGGGAAAATAATTTTCAGCGCTGTCATTTCAGACTTGCACGAGATATCTGTGGCAAATAATTTTGGAGCACAATCGTTTGCCCAAGTTGTATCGGGCAAATGTCTTAAGGGTTAAAGTAAGTCAATATTTTTGGCAGGAATATTGAATTATGAGCTCGGAGACGCCAACTAAATTTATGTAACTTACTAGACAGTGGAGGTTAGGTTGGCTTTGTTTGGCAACCTAATTCTATGTATAATTAAATACGCATATTTGGTGGGAACCCATTTCGTGATCAGCAGTACTTACTTACGTCATAAAAATTGTGAGTAAAAATTTTCCTGTAATAGGCACTTTTGGTTATTAGAAAACTGATGAATACAGTAGTTTCCCAAGTTCCTTTTCCATTGAAGTTTTTTGTTTTCAGGTTCTGTGAGTTGTACTGTAAAAACAGATTTTTTTCCATACATAAAAAAAATTTTTTTTTTAAGTAAAAGTGATTTGTAAAAGCAACGGAATAGTTTTGCTGCATTTCTGCTACCGTTTAATATCGTTGCAGTGTTACAAACTTAGTTATTATTTTTCGATGTTATAGATAATCTGTGTTCAGTTGGGAAAATCCATGCACAAGACAAACACACAAAATGGCAGACTGTTAAACTAGTAGCGCTATGATGTTCCACTTTCATTTCAGTGGAATATTTTGGTGCTGACTATAATCAATTCTTATGGTAACCATTTTGTAATAATAATGTCTTACTTCGTACTTGAATGTTGTTAACATCTCTAGTACAGCAACGTAAACAAAACACGGCTTCCGACGATCATGCAATGAAAGAATTTTTACCATTTCTTTAATCTTAAAAATTAAATGCATTGATTAGGCTATGACGATTGTGCGATGAAATACAGCAATATGTTTGTTAACAGAACAAATTGTTGTAAAGATAGATAACTTCTGTACACGTATGCCACTGCCGAAGTAAAATTTTTACAGAATGGTATGTACTACAGTAGAACCCCTATGATACACTTTTCTAAGGAGAACACAAAAACCGTGTATGTTGCACGAAAGTGTATTGTATGGGAAATGGTATAATTGATGTTTTTAATCACTCTGACCAACTAAATATGTTATACAGGGTGTAAATGAAAGTATGTTACAAACTTTGTATAGTGATTCCTTGTCGAAAATGAAGTACAGTTACGTAAGATTACTTTTTCGCTTAGCACACTTCATAAGTTAGCAATACGCCCTCGAAAAACGAATTTCAGACTAGTTTATTGTTACAAAATTGTAAACAACATAACATTAAATCATAATTCGCCGGATATTGTGTTCTGCAAACACTTATCGACAGTCCGTGAAAAATTTGTTTCAAATAACTTGCACCGTCATCAAAATAATGGGGGTGGTCACCCCCTTTCCAGCGTAGACGTTGGTGCCATCAGATTTTATGGACATGCTAGTGCAGTTTGGGTGGAACATGCAAACAGTGACATTTTGCAGTACAATTGTCAATAAAAAAAGAATCTTCCTATTTTGTACACCTATTTTAGCATCTAATGCACGTAACTGCAAATTAAACAAGTTTCTGGTCATCCTTGCTTCCTTGTTAGTGTAGTACATTGTTGGCAAAGTCTTTACACCTTTGAAGCATCTGGGTTTCAAAGTTTTACCGACAACAATAGGTGGCAACTTTTCACTGCCATCACTATTAGTGAAAAGCAGAATGGTCAGTCTTTGCTTGCTGAGTTTGCCACAGTGATAGCTTTCTTTGTGGAGACTCAGATGGTTACTAGGCAGTAAATTATAAAAAAGGCCAGTTTCATCTGTATTAAAAGTCTTGTAGGACTCATAGTCACGCACAAGGGATGGCAGCTTGACGTTCCATTGTTCAGTTGTGTCTGGGTCAACACTCCTACTTTCACCACACCATGTGTTGTAAACAGTATTGAGTCTCTTCTTAAAACAATCAACCCAACAATTCAAAGTGCTGAAATTATCAGTGCCAAGGCATGTTGCCATGTAGAGGGCTTGTTCACATGGTAATTTGGCGTCACCTTGAAGATTAGCGGCACGTGTGTTGATGAACCACTCCTTTACCATGTTCTCAAGGTCTTCAAATGGAGATGTCTTGATAGTCTTAATTTATTTCGCCATCAGCCCAGTATTTTGTGCAACATTTCCACTAGAAGCTCTCATTTTTACGATGGTGTTTATAGTTGACACCAGCATTTAAAGCTCATTTGCTAATGATACATGTGTACCAACATGCACATCCAATTGCTTTAAAATGTCCATCTTTTGTTCTATTGTGAGCGGTTGTCTTTTTTGCTTGAAGATTCCATTAATTCACAGATTGAAACAAAAATATTTCTAAAGGAACAGTTCTCAATCATACATGAATTGCTAGAAACATGAACGGAATGAAAGAAACTGCTAGCAGAATCAAAAAACATAATCTAATAAACAACTGGATGTTACATTTGTGTAACAAGGATACTGTATCAACACAAAGATGAGACAGTTCACTTGTGTTTTGTTTAATGGTTGGTAAAATTGTAGGGCGACATCTGGCCGAAGTGTGAACTGAACGAAGTTACTCACAAAGTGGTATATGGAAACAGTCTTGGTGACCATGTGGCAGAGTTACTGTTCGCGCAGCCATAGATATTCACATCAAAGTGCACAGTCTTAGAAAATGTAACACACTCTATGGTCCGTAGTTTGATTTGCTTCTTGTGATTTAAGTTGCTTGATTTTATCTTACAGAATTGGCCTAAAACCTAATTTTTTTTATCTGTTGCGGCTGAGAAAAAATTGTAAGATGCGGGAAATTATTTATATGATTAGTGTATGTTCTGGGAATATAAACCATTGGAAATGTAGTGTTTTTGATGGAACCTGTAAAATATGGTGTATGATAGGGAAATTGTATGGCACTGGAATGTATCACGGGGATTCAACTTTAGTAGATTTTTGTATAATCACTTCCTTTTGAATTATTGTCAATAAAGTTCTTGCAATTGGAAGTTAACTTCATTGGCATATTGCTAATGTATTTTATATAGAACAACCTCGATGTGTCACAGCTGTCGTGGGATGTGATTCGGACCTGATTCATGGTTTTTTCGAGCTGTTCTGGGTTAGAATTCCTGTTACCACTCCCAGCTCTCATTGCTGTCTCACAGGTCACTGCAAAGGATGTTCTAATTCCATCTATTACCATGCTGTTAATTATAACAAGGGAAATGGGATGATTGTGGGTAATGGATTTCTCCATTGGTTTGGTAAACTGTAGGGAAAAAGGAGTAATGAAGCCACTATATTTACTAGCAGAATGCCATTCCTTGTGTGAAAAACACTGAAATTATTGGCTAATAAAAAATTATGCAGTGTACAAGCCATGGTCGCTATATTGTGCGCAGGAGGCAAGGAAGCCGTCAATCCAGAGGTTCATCCAGTCGTTGGTGCATGCCCGTCAGTGCTGTGATGCCGACTGTCACCTGCCTAGCTGTCAAAATATGAAGAAAATGATTCAGCACATTAAGGTGTGCAAGGGCATGACCAACGGAGACTGCTCCACCTGCAAGCAGCTCATTGCACTCTGCTGTTACCACACCAGACACTGCTGGGTGAGATAGATATTGGTTGAGCTCTCGTCCACTGACTATTAGCAGTGCAGCATGCCATTACAGATGTTATTTAATTATTCATTTAATTAAAACATTTTGGTTTCAACATTTTTTCTTTAATATCTAATGTTGCACAACTTGATTAATTTTAACGTGCAATGATGTAAGACTCGGCCTACAATAAAAAAATAGTGTGGTCTTTCAAATTTGCTTCATTAACAAAGATTCTAAATTATCCAATTATTTTTCATTTTAATCTTTCAATTTTCTTTTTAGATATAGTTTTACAAAATATGTACAGCACATGCTATCTCAATTACTTTCTCTAACAAATTATTTGGAGAAATTTAAGAACTTAGAAAACAATGGTTTGGAAAAAGAACTTGTGGTTCTGTAAAGAGAGTTACTTGATGACATATGATGTGACTTGAAGACATATAAATGGGACTACTTGCTTTATTAATGGGGTAATTTGATGTAGAATCATGGTTACTTGTATTATAAATTGAGTAGCATGCTGTATATAGTCTATCTCTTGAAAGAATTCCACATTGTGACAGTTCACTTCTGAGAAGTGTGTCTGTAAACAGGATTGTGGAGACCGTGCTTTTCCAGGAAGCCAGGTAGGATTAAAGCTCCAAACAATGGCACAGCCAGGCAAATTTCTCAGAAGAGAAATGTCAAAATATGGAATTCTTTCATGAGAGAGACTGTACATCGGGTAATGTGCTGTATACATGGGTAACTTGCTTTGAAAGTGGGATAACTTGATATGTAAATGGGGTTACTTGACATGTAAATGGGGTGATTCACCATATAAATTAGGTAATTTGTATAATTGTAATGGGCTCTATAAATGATGTATCGTGTTATGTGCATGGAGTAACTTGTTGTTTTGATAGGGTCAAAGGAAACGTGGAAAATGGTTGCCAGGCTTCCAATTATTGAAACATGTAAACAATGATGCAAAAGTAATTACAGATTTAGTACTTACGCATCTCTGTCTACATGATATTATGTATAGGGTCGCTCACTGCAGTGGCGTAGCCAGGATGATTTTAGTTTGTGTGAGGGGGGGGGGGGCAACAGTCACCCGTTCCCGTAATGAAGCGGGAGGGTCCGAGGCTCCTACCCCGGAAAAAAATTTGGATTTCAGAGTGCAAAATGAGACATTTTAGCAGTTTTCCTAGTAGAAATATATATAAAAACACCTAACACAGTCATGCCATGTTTTTCATTGCTTTCTTTAAACTTATTCCTTATAATCTTATCAGTAATTTTTAAAACTTTAAAGTGTCTCTCTCTCAAAGATTTACTATAAACGTGTTCTTTATGTAACAATAAACGATACATTCTAACTGTTATGTTTATGTTTTGGTATCTCATATTGGTGCAATTTCTTTACAAAAGTTTTTTAATTTAACTATTTGTGAAATGCAATATTTTTAGTCTGAATGATCAGAAGAAAAGCGTACTTTATTTGCAATCAACGAAATTCTCACCTAGCACACAAACTGTGATACATAACATGTCACACGTGTTTTATTTTACACAAATCAGCCTAAATTATTGCCAGTATCTTCACATATTAGAATAAATTACAGTCCAAATAGGCACCTATATTTAAAAAAAAATATCGCACACATTTTAAACATATTTGTAACACCTTTAAAATGAATGTAACTGATTTTTGAAAACTAATGTATCTAGAAAAATAACAACCGAACTTGTAAAACAGAAACAGAACAGCATTTGTTTGACTTTACACCTTACCTTCCACCTTTTAATATCACATAAATATGTTTTTCAGACATCTTTCTGGCAGGTTGTTGGCCAGCCAGTCTCCATACACCAGAAGGAACAAGCTTATCGCTGACGAGAGTAGTTGAATACAAGACTACAGTGAAATCACTACATGCCTCTTTGGTGTTCTGTACATAAAGACAATATTATTCTTTACGAATTCACCTGTCACGCCAGTATTATCTACATAATAATGGCTTGCAGTGGATAAATAAGCGTGTTTAGAGAACTTTCCTTAAACGCACACAAATAATTTAAATTCACAACACAATTATTTTGGTGTCGAATCTTTGCATCTTGCATAAACGTGAACAGAAGTAGATGAATCGAACCATTGTTTAAAAGGTGAGTATTAATATGGATTTGTGTCTTTAGTATTGCACGAGCAAAAATTGTTTACTTCTGTATAACGTTTATATGACACATTCCACAACGGCTTTCTGCGGCTGTGGTATAGTTCTATCATATGCCTGACTTACTTCTATGCGAGCCGAAGCATAGTTGAGTGTTAATTTTTGCATGCTACTAAATTTATTTTAATAAATATCATAATGGTTTTTTCAGACATTACATTGTAATCCTTAATTTAAAACGTTTACTAATTTTCCAACGTGTTTTATGACACCTACTTGAAACGTTGGTCATCCATCTCCCTTCTATAACTGCGACTGTATTTGTGTTTCTTTTTTTTAGTATTATTTTCTCACATAATAAATTTACTGTTTATATTTATGATTCCATGTAAACAATTATCACTTTATGGTTAACAGCATTTATTTCGTCAGCTTCAAAATTATTGTATGATTATTTTATGAATCTACAGTTATATTACTTCAGTCATGATTTTATATTCGCATAATATAAATGACACGAACTTAATGAACAATCACAAATAAGTAATGTGTTTCTTGCAAACATTATAAACTATTTAAATCAGTAAATACAAACAAGACAATTCACGGTAAAACACAACTAAAGTTTTAACACAAATTAGCTTAATTTTGTCCATAGTTTTGTATTTTTTTAAAAAAAATTTTGAAATTTTGAAATTTTTATTTAAAAATTCAGCACTTTTTATTAAATACAGAAATATTTTATTTTTGGTTTTATATATGTCAAATCATAACCTACAACATTGTTAGGGCTATACAATATGAATTTTTTCGGTTTGGTATGTCAGTTGGTTTAGTGGCGTACATAAAACCGTCAAGTGCAAATTTTGATATTTAGGACTCATTACGCAATAACTACAAGAAATACAAAAATTTCCTAAGAGGAAGATTTAATCACAATTTATGTCTTAAAGAAGAAAAAAATATCTGGTAGAAATTTAAAAATAAAAAAAGACGTTGAAAACTGAGGTGAACTGCGCCCTTACGGTGTCTACTAGCAAATGACTGGAATATTCATTCGTCGATAAAATCTGAACTAGTAATTTTTTTTGCCAAGTAGATATTTTATTAGCGAATGTCTGTTTATATAGCACTGGACAGTAGTATACATTGCTTTAGGGTAAAAAATTAAAATTCGTATTTAGAACAATACATAAAATTTTAAAATGGTAATTTTTATAGTTTTTAACATGCCAATATCCACAACTCTATAAAAACTGACTTTAAATAATACTCCCGTTTTGATTTCAAAATAATTATAACATCTCTAAACCTATCGCGCAAGATATTCGGATAGAAAAATTGTTTTAAAATCAAAGTTCGAGTAGGCTTTTTTTGAAAGTCTGTTAGAGTCCTGGATATAATCGTATTAAATATTATAAATCTTACAGTTTTCAATTTTTATGGAGTTTGTGGTTTTTATCCTTTATTTTTCTAAACACCAATTTTTATTTTTTGCTCGTAAGCAAAGCATAACACTGTCCAGTGCTATATAAATATACGTTCGTAAATAAAATTTCTACATGGCAAAAAATTTTTCATTGAAGTGAGATGAGTAATTTTTTAGCATCTACATCTTTAGGAGAAGGTGTCCATAAAACTTTATGTTTATACTATAGGGCCAATCAGTTTGGATTGGGAATTGTTGAGTGGATGAGGACATTATCTTAGTTTCTCTGTTAGTTGGCCTAATTGATGGTTCAATGGTGTCAGTTGAATTAAAAATACAACGTTTGAAACTGTCGAAAAAAACTTGTGAGTACAACTAGAAGTTGAAACTGTTCTACGGCTACCTAATTTAGCTGTCTTACTCACACAATTCTAGTAACTGAGATTAGTGAGTTCTTAGAGTGACATTTTACAACTCAGGCCCAATCACCAGACAAATTATATACGAAACTTTACAAGACCTCATCGGCTCTACCTCTGAAAACTCATCAAGCTCAACAACTCAGAATCTCATGAAATCATTTGCTGGACCAATTTCGGCAAATGTTTATATATTAAGATTACAGGGTTATTTGACAAAATTTTACTGTATCCCTTTTGAGATCCATTAAGCAATATTTATTTTGACCCAGCAAAGTAACTTTATTTCACTCTAAATATTAGGTTTTGTAGTTTCTCTAAAACTTTTAACCGAAAAAAAAAAAATCAAATGTAGTTTTTAAATACACGATTCCCAACTATCTATTCATTCACAAAATGACCTCAGAACTAAAAAATGTTATATATAGCAAAGCAAAGTTATCCCCGACTGGTTAAAATTACCCGATTCACGGTAATAATAAGCAATGTTTTAACTGTTCATACATCAATTTAGTAATTCATTTTAAACCTTACCGGTACAATTACACCAGCATCGTCATCTTCCCTTCCATCTTGCTGTGGCACTTTGATAAAATATGACAATAGATTACTTCCTTTTCTTTTTTTATCACATATATCAAAACTTTTGTGCCATGTAACTTCACAAAAAATAAAATTACATTTTAAGCAGCGTAAAAATGGCTCGAAAAAGTTAATGTGGCATAGAGAGTTAGAGCACTGCAGAAGTGATACATTCAGCCTACAGACTGAGACTAGAGTCCTGGTCATGCGGATACCAAACTCGGCACGCATTCTAGTCCCTCGTGGCAGGCAGTGCTATTGTTTGAAGGGTGTGACTCAAGGGGTAGGTAGCGGCTGACCAGCCAGCAGCCAGCACCCTGCTGTGCCAAGAGTCAGCACTCAGAAAAAAAAGTAGATGGGATAGAGCGAGGCTTTGACCGGGAAGTGAATTCTTGCAGCTTAGTGCAAAATACACCTAATTCCAGCTTCCAATGGACCGGACACATTATTAATATTATTAAAAAAACCTACAACCTGTATTTGTGAAAATTTTAGTAATTAAATTGCCGAAAACATTAACAAATATATTTATGCAGCATTTGGTTTACATTTTTAAATTTTAGTCTTTTGTTTTCGGGGGGGGGGGGGACAGGCCCCCTTGGCCACCCCTCCGGATATGCCACTGGCTCACTGTATGAATGGGGTAGTTGTACTAACATGGCATATTGTCACGACTGTAAATTTCTGGCATTTTTTTTTCTCTCATCCACACTCGAAATAGGTGGTAAATTTATTTTGGATTCTAATTTTAAAGAGTATTAAGTTTTCAGGAAGTCACTTCTTTACATTGAGGATCGTAGACATCTAGTGTGTTTTCTTACCGTCTCTGAGGTTGAGTTTTTTTTAGTTCAATTTTCTTGGAAGCCTGCAGAGTTTGTTTTCACTGCAGCATTTGTAGATTACTTTGTGGGCAGTGTCCCGGTAGTGCGCACAGGCCGATGGCCTTGTGTTAGGTTGTAGGCTTGTGAGGGGTTTGGTGATGGATGTGTCGGTGTCGCTGGGCGGTCATGCACTGTAGGTCCTTTTGGTACTTTGCACTGGACGCCTCTGTCAACACTAAGCCGCTCTGATCTTCCATATTATCATCTGTAGTAGGGCAGACACATGGGCAGGTTGTGTAGAACAGCACATTTCTGTCGTTCCAGTCTTGGACAGTCCCTTCCGCCCGTGACGCCAAACATCGCTGACTTGTGGATGCCCTGTATGTGACAGGGAAGGTAGGTGTTGCACCAGTCTGGAATGGTCATTGCTGACCATTCCAGGAAGGTAAATCATAAAAGATTCCGGAAGGCGCAATCGAGTGTATAAATACCTGCCGGCACTATTTTGGCGAGATTTTGTTTTGGCAAACTTGTTGAGCTTTTATTTACCTCAGTTTTCTTAGCGCTTTTGATCGTTTGAGTTTTTTGAGTTCTGCGAGTATGGCGATGTTCAGATGGGCGAGGCGTAAGCCTAAGTGCTTGGGATGCCAGATGACAGGTTTTCTGATTAGTTTTTGTTTGTTACTATTAATTTTCTTTCAGTTAATTATTTAATATTAAAATTTTAGTAGGCAATAAGAAGACTTCAAGTAGTCGTGAGGTGGATGAGACTTCGCTGGACATTCAATATCAGTACCATAAGTATACTTTTTTATTATTATTTACTTTTAATCTAATTAGTTTTCATGTTCAGTTTTTATTGTAATTTTATTGTAAGTTGTGGATATCTGTACGTGGTAGTTGTACAATTGCCGTTTACTTAATGTGTCAGAACAATGAAATCACCTTGTGCTTTCTTGTGATGACCAAAAACCACTTTCTTTTGTATAATTTCAAGCTGAATCATTTAATAATGTAAAATCTATTCATCACTCAGTCATTTATTTTATTAAAATCAAGCTTTAAAACCTATTTCAAATTGTACACTTATTTTTGAATACCAATAACATGATATTTATTTTTGTGTATCTTTTTTTAATCTTTCATAATAAACTTAATTTTTTGTATTCATTTTTTTATTTCAAGTATTCGGTCTGTAGTCCCCTTAAAATAAATTGATAGTATCTAATTGCAAAAGTTGTATCTTAACTGAGCTACTTTATTAATAGTTGTTTGTGTTGCATCGCATAATAGGTCAAGCATAATTATTTCTTTTTTCAGTAAGTTTGTTGTGCCCTACCATACAATAGTTATTTATGTCGCTAGACTATCAGGCAGAAGTCTTGTCTTTTAAGTGTTTATATTTTATTTGACTTAAGGTACAAGGAGCTACGTATTTATTTCCTCCACAGTCCATTTTAATCATTAGAGAGTTTATTTTGTGTTTATAGTTGGTTATAAGGTTCAGTCAACTGCTTGTTTATTTATTAGTGATGTTTATTAGCTTTCCACCTTTTAGCATAGCTAACATATCGTTAATCAGTTGTACACACATCCCCCAGTTTACATCAGTTGAGCAGTTAAGTTTATTTTAATTATTTTACTATGCCCCTACCTCTTGATACCTTTATGGTGGGAGTCACCGGATAAATACTTTGGCAGTGGCCCAGCCTTGTTACTGACATATTTGCCACTAACTTTGTCCTTCTAAGTTAATATTTCATTTCTCACTTATTAATTTGGGTAACTTGACACCTATGAGCGACTCGTTTACATGTTTAACTTTGTGTATAATATTTTTAGTTACTTACTCTATAAGTGGAATGCTTTAAATTGGGTTACTTTATGTATAACAGGGTTACTTATGTGAATGGGGTTACTTGCTGTATAGTGTTACAAGCTGTATAAATTTCTTTATTTGATGTATAAAAGCAGTAAATTGTATTGTAAGTAGGGTATCTTGCAGTATGAGTAGGGTAACCTTGCAGGAAATTATATTACTTGCCATATAAGTTCGGGTGACTTGCTGTAAAAGTGGGGTGACATGCCATAAAAGTGGGATGACGTGTAAATTGGGCTAACTTGCCTTTAAAGTGGCGTGACTTGCTGTAAAATTGGGGTGACTTGCCATTAAAGTTGGGGGCTTTCCATGTAATTGGGTGACTTGCTATAAAAGTGAGAAGACTTGCCTTATAAGTGGGGTGACTTTCCACATACTTATACCTACTTCCATATACTTACACCTACCTCTACCTTCCTCTATAATTGGGGTAATTTGACATAAATCATGTTACATGTGATATAAATGAAGTAACTTGATGTGTAAAATGGGGTTAATTGCTGTATAAATGGTATAACTTGATGTATAAATAGGGTTACTTGCCATATAATTAGATAAATGTTCTGATTTGATGACTTGTAAATATAAGATGTGCAAGTTGACTGGATGACTCAAGGGCAAGTAATACTCAGAGGAGTACTTCTATTCTTGTTTGTGATGGCATACATGTTTGGTCTGCCTGTTTTATACAGTATTTATAAAATTATGTGTATTGTGGTACATGTCTCATGTATGATTATGTGTCCCTGTGCACATTGAATGTGTGCATTCCATCAACTGATGGGACCGAGGATGTTTACTGTCGTGTGCAGGAGGCGAAGTGTACGGTGCCGTTTTGCTTCAATGTAAAGCATAAAGTGAAACAGCAGCAGCTCCAGCAGAGGTTGCAGCATTCACAGCTGCTGCTGCAGCAACGTATGACAAACACCACTTGTGCTGCAGTGCTGCCTGTAGCCCAGGGTGGCTCTGGGGTGCTGGTCCCAAGTGCCACCAGCCCTGGCGTACTGACTGGCTCCGGTGTGAATAAAGCCCTTCCTGCTCCTCACCAGGGCATAGCCCTTAAGCTGGACACTCCGCAGACCCCATCTACTAATGTGCTGAAAGTCGTTAAGCAGGTATGTAAGCTCATAAATTTGGCACCTTAGTTTGTTCACAATAGTGTAATATGACCCTTTGAACACGTTTTCGTAGATAAGGTGCCTAAATTTTTCAGTTCCCTACAAAATTTTCTGAAAAAGATGTACTGGGCATTTATACCTTTTGTGTGTTTGTGTGTTTCTGTGTTTGTGAGTGCGTGTAGCGTACATTCCGAGGACCTATGCCTGATTCTTCGATGGCAATCTGAGGACATTTTGCAAAGCAAGGGCATCTGTGAGGTCCTTGGATTGCAAAACTCTCAGAATCATATTCTACGTTGTAATTTACATATCTGGGCAAGTTTTTTTCGTAAATTTAAAATGTCCTCGTTTTGATGGAGAAAACCCAATTTGTAGTACACATTTACGCTCACCAGGCAGCACAAATGTCGAAAACTAAATGCATCATGTTGACCTGACTCTTCACACCTGATGTGAAGTGTCTTAAACACTCCCCACTATCCAATCAGTGTCGTCCATTTGAATTACAAAATGCACTCACTCATTCATAAGTCTTAAAATGAGGACTTGGGGTATTTACAATTTTAACTATTCTGATTTGTGTCTGCCGAACTGAAGGTCGAAGATGACATGAAATAACCAAGCATGGTTTGCTTTTGCTGTGAAAGAGTAGAGCAGAATAAAATAGAAAATAATACAATAAAATTTAAATTCAACATGTTTGCAACTGTTGATTAGTACTTATTAATTAAATGTGTAGGTAATTTTTTGAGACATTCTTGTAAAATCCGAATTTCCAGAAGCAAAACACTTTGTGGAATTTAGTGTTGCATCTTGTAATGACAACATGTTATGTAAAATGTGGGTAGTGATTCGTCACATATTTAAAAATGAAGTAATAAAACATTTTGTATGAAGTTCATAAATAATTTGCATGCAGGTATTCCGAGCACCGCAAACTTCACTAAAGGCCAGCCTACAAATAATTTAGCACATGAAATAATGCACACACATAAAGTAGAATACAAGGTTTGGAGTGGTACCACCCATATTAACGCACAGTACATGCACAGTAAAATACCACAGGATCAATATACGGAATGTTTATCAACATTGTATAATCTGTGTGTGTGTGTGTGTGCGCGCCCGCGCCATGTTTCATGATTAACCCAATTCATATTTAAATAACTCAAAATTTTTGGCAGAACCATTGATGTATGAACTCTGTAAAAATGACCTAATTCCTATAACTTTTACTAGAACTATAGGTTAGGTTAATTTCGTTCATGATTAAATATGCACATTTGGTGGGAACTCATTTCGTAATAGCAGTATTAACCGGTTAATATACACTTTTGGTTACTAGAATACCAATCAATTTTGGTTTTCTGAGTTATGTTTCTCATGAAGTTTTTGTTTTCGGCTTCTGCGAGTCCGGTACTGTTTATTACTGTTGCAGAGTTTACAAACTTTGTTTTTATTTTGCGATGTCATAGATATACTACGTCCAGTTGGAAAAGTCCATGTACAAGATAAATACACAAGATTGCTGACTGTTAAACTAGTAATGCTATGTTCCACTTTTATTCCAGCGGAATATTTTGGTACTAACTATAATCGATTCTTGCAGCAACTATTTTGTTCAAATATTTTCGTACTTCTTACTTGAGCATAGTTATCATCTCTGATGCAGAACCATAAACAGAACATTTTGGTGCGGTGATTATGCGATGAAAGTATTATTACCATTTCCCCCATCTCAAAAATCAGATGCTACGATTACGCGATTTCGACGATTGTGCGCTGCGAAAAAGAAATGAAAAATTTTGACATTTTTCTTCTAGCGAGATTACCAACATTCATGTAGGACATTTCGACAGCAGTAATTTCCTTAATTTTCGTAAAATTTAGCTTAAACTTCCCTGCTATATCCATTCGTGTGTTATTTTATAGTATGTTGCAGTTGTGTTGTGCGTATGTCCTGTGACTGTGCATGTACTTCTTTCTGTGATAAATTATTTGTAGACTTACCTTAACATTCAGAGATTTTTTGGAAGATGATAAACATATATATTTTGATGCTATTTCAGTACATTGTACATTTTTTTGTCACAAGAATGTGCTACATTATAAATACACCAGTCATTAATTCACTTACATATTACATATACAAAATACTTTACATAGATATTCAATGAGAAGTAAAGGTTAACTGTGTCTACTTTACAGGGACTGGAAAAAATATTTTAACAAATTTGTGTAGCTTATCAGCAAACATACAAATAAATACACAGTCACTTACCAAATCCTCTATTATAAATTGATATCAACAGAAACAAAAATTAATTTACTAACTTATTTCAATGATTAACACATTAGCCAATGACGCTTATTAATCTTTTTATTGAATAAAGAAAAGCTATATTGAAAATAATATTTTTCCAAGAAATTCCACCACTGATGTATCAAATGATAAACCGTTAAAATTGTTTACATATAATTTTATTAACAAACCAAACTTCAGTATTTACATACCATATCTCATATGGCAGAACATGTTTACGTCGTGTTTGCTATTTTAAATTTTTAACACCTCATGCAACCTCTGTGAGTAAAAATTCTAATACAGAGCCCTTGGTGGCGAGATTTAAATGAATTTACAGAAAGAAATTATAATTGTAATATACATACGTACAAAATTTACACATTGAATTTACTTCAGTGTTCATTTATTATGCTTCTACATAAACCAGCCCTTTTTAGTTTGTTATAACTTTAATGGGTATGTCTAAACAATATTGTTTTTATTTACAAATACTCCTGGTCTGTTTGTTCTTTGTCTGCTGTTTCACTGAATAGTAGCTAGTGGATAAACGGTAGGGGCTTGTATGCATCGGATATTTGATTCTAACATGCAGGTCATTGAATTCACGAAATTTCATTATAAGTACCCATTCTTTAACATTAAATACGATAGACTAGTTATACAGAAACTATGTTTTAGTAATGAAAAGATGACATGAAGTGTACCTTGGCTATAAAAAAAAAATAATAGGCCTAGTAAAGAATTTACTGCCAAGAATTATAATTGGTTTACAACAGCTATTTTAAATAGAACAAAGTAGCATTATGTTGTGAACAATAACAATTAAATTAACAAAATTAATTCCTACATTTTTATCAGATTACTCCACCAAAATGATCCCGGTTTGATTCCCGGCGGGGTCGGTTCCCATATTTTTGAATGTGAGAATCATGCTGGACGATTCCTTTGGTCTGCGGGTTTTCTCAGGGATCTCTTGTTTCCCCTGGCTCTTCATTCTGTTGCTGCTCCATATTCACCTCATGTCACCCCTCACCAGAGCTGAAGACCTCGATGTTGAGCGCTGACCAAAATCTCTCTCACTCGCTTAAATTACTTGGTTTTGAGCTGCATGCACTCAATGTCAATGTAAACAATCATGTTAACTCTTGTTTGCAAAGGCTGGTATGTATTTTGTAACTGCTTTTGGTATGTAGTTGTATATTTTATCCTACTTTATTTTATTTTACATTAGAGCTTATTGTTTCCTAGCCACTACCAGGCTGCTATTTCTCTCTCTGTTTATAGTTAATATATGATAAAGTTCTAGGCAAATCGTATTAATAAAAAAATATTACTTACACTGTTAAATAAATAGAAGTTTATAAAGATATTTGACATGTATATACTTTAATTATTAAAATAAAATCCAGTTAGGATGTAATAATTTCTGTAGGTTGTATTCAGCAACTGTAAACACACTATGTAAATGTTATCTATCTCAATGTATAAAAGAGAACACTGACTGACAGACATCAAACTGCAGCCCAAACCACTAAACTTATAAACGTTAAATTTTTTTGTGTGTGTTCTCCTCAGTTTGTAGGCAAGCACTAAGTAGGGATTATTCGAAATTTGACCTCTAAGGGGTTGAATAAGGGTGAAAGGTGTTTTCGAAGAAACGTCAATTGAGTTCAAACCCAAAAGCCAATCATCGTGATTTTTACTGTAAAATGACACACATAAACATGTGTAGTAGCCAATTTAAGGATTTTTTTGAAATTCAACACTTAATGGTGTGAAAAGACTTTAAATGTGTTTCTGATTAACTATCAATATCTGTCAAATCCCTTGTGGTAGAGAGTTGGTATTCTCTTCAAAATGTTGCTTAAGTAAATACTCAAGAAGTAGATTTTGAATTTTTTGAAATTCGACTCCCAGGCAGTAAAAAGGGGCCAAATGTGTTTTTTCTGAATTGTCAATATCACTGAAAAACAATTTACTGTCGTCTTAATTTTTACTTCAATTTGTTACATAAACAAATGACTATTATAGGATAACAAGATGTTTCAAAATTCTTTTATTAAGGGGTGGAAAATTCAGAAAATATGTTTTTTATTATTCTTCTATAACTATCGAACCAATTGAGATATCAAAGTACTCTTTGCTTTAGATTAATGGTTATGTAAATATATATAACATAATTCAAATATGTATTCCTAATTCAGCCCCAAATAGTTAAAAAGGAAGTGTAATCAGGGTGGCGACAGGGCGGGAAAACTGGGAATAGTCAGGGAATTTTAGTGGCCTGAAATGTCAGGGAATAGTTAGGGAAAATTCCTCGCCCTATTTCCTTTTTCGGAAATTGAAAAGCAATAGTTAAAATCAGTTAAAATGAGGCCTACATGAATGGAGTAGCGCGGACTGGCAAGCGTGAAGACGCGTCTAGTGCCTTTCATCGGACATCACGGTACCATAATCCCGGGGAAGAAAGCCATAACTAGCTGGGCCCGCTGCGTCACATACGCCACTTTTATCCGTAATCTTTTCAGTTGTTTACTGCTCGATACTTCCTGCTGATGCATAAGGCTGATAACGTGTCGCCTTCGGCTTTTTTTTTACGTGCACGTCTCTCATCTCTCTCTTAGGCCCCCCTCCCCACCCGCAGATGCTTCCTTCTGATGCCGAAGGCTGATAACATGTCGGGTTTTTTTTTTTTTTAGTGCGCTAATCTCTGTTAGTGTGAAAAGCAGCTACCGGCTTGTAAAATGATACAGCTATATTTTGTAACATGAAACATGAGAAAGCAAACACTTGCATCCTCCCATGCTGTTTTCTTTCTTTCTTGTTGTTTCATCAACTTTAATTTGTAACACACAGTCACCTATTGGCAAGAAGGGATGGTAGAAAGTAGTGATGGGAAATGTAGTTCGTTTGGCTGACCTAGGTCGTTCGGAACTATTCATACAAGTGAACTGTTCTTTGGATGCAGTTCATTTGAACTATATAGTTCACCATCTGAAAAAGTTCGAGTCGAGATAGGGTTTTGTACATATGTTGTCCTAAATCACACGTGCAACGTTCAAACGGGTATTTAACGATTTTGGATGTTTTAGTCGTAATTGCTATGTGGCATTTGTTTCGAACTATAACTTTTACTGTGCCATCATAGATTGCCGATACCTATTCTATTCTAACACAACTTCAGAGTACACATCTGAATTCTATGTTGTTAAGTCTGTGCCCAAAGCCTGTGCTTACTCGTGTTAGGTGTGGTTTGTATATCAACCTTAATAATTACTATTATTAAAGTTATTCATAATAAGTCTGTGCCGAAAACGTTTTACAAAAGTAACATACAGCAACAAAATATAGGTGGTGGCGTGTCATTTATCTAAAAAAATAAAGTTACTATTTTTTTATATCTTAAAAACATTCAAGGACAAAAAAGTAAGTTTGAAATGTTCAGTTAACAAGTCGCGGAGCTGCGGAAGTGTGGAACACAAAACGAACGACGCGAACTGCTTCGTCCCGCGAACTATATAGTTCGACGACAGACATGAACTGTGCTTCGTTCCTTGAACTATATAGTTCGACGAAAGACGTGAACTGTGCTTTGTTCCTCGAACTATATAGTTCGACGACAGACGCGAACTGTGCTTCGTTCATCGAACTATATAGTTCGACGACAGACGCGAACTGTGCTTCGTTCCTCGAACTATATAGTTCGACGACAGACGCGAACTGTGCTTCGTTCCTCTAACTATATAGTTTGACGACAGACGCGCACTGTGCTTCGTTCCTCGAACTATATAGTTCGACGAAAGACGTGAACTGCTTCGTTCATCGAGCTATACAGTTCGACCCATCTATAGATTTTAATACTTAGGAAGTTAGCCGTCACGATACATGTTCTCGCGTTTTCCTCTCTCAATCGTTTCAACTAAAATGATGCACCATCATTAACTGCCTATATTCAGGTCTAAAAAATTACATATATTTCTAGACTCTTTGAATCTTCGTAGTTAATATAATCAATCTAATCCCTAAAATAATTCATATGTATAGGCGGTTTGGAATAAATTGAAAACTTCTGAAGACCATCTTCTCTACGATAATATTTAAAAAATATTATATATTGTGACTTCAGATGTTAACTGTTTAATATAGTGTAGTCTACGAACTCTGATTGTTAGTAAAATACATTTGTTTAAGTTTAAAAGTGACAGAAAACTATAAATAATCTCTAAAACAAAAAAAAAAGTAACTATAGGATTTCAAAAGTGCTCATTTTATCCCGGAACACATATATGTGCATCGTATATACATTGAGAGTGGCAAAACAACTATGTAGGCCTATAACATAATTAACTTTTACTAAATAACAAACCCTGTTATGCACGGCAGCATAATATTGTTACAACACGGTTCAGAAAATAATTGGCACAGTGCCGGTAATGAAATATAGGTAGGCAGCAAGTCGTTTGTCTTTAAACATATTTTAAGTTACTATTATTTCAATCTTAGCAAACACTCACCGAATAAACAAATAGGTTGTCAGCTTCCAAAACTTCTCAACTCGTATTTCTTCACAGCAACATGAAATAGACATGAAAGTTGTTTCAAAACATTAGTACCTAATAGTGCAATATATTTTTAAATACTTATTAACGTGTGATTTTTTTAAAAGAAGTTACATTAAGTTATTGTGCCTATTTTCACGTGTACACGAAAACTTGTCGTGTAGTGCATTGCCATCAATAAGTACAGAAGCGGTGATTTTCTCTCTTATTTGGTAAGTTATGTATGTTTTTGTAACTGTATTTTAGATTTTCATGCATTAGCTAGCTACTTTTTAAACTGTGTATTTTCTCCACGTACTTTTCGCCATATAATTTAATGCTTTTAATTCTAATTTTGCTATGGTTATTATTATTGTTACTTGCCCTTACATTGTAGCGAAAAATGAAAATGTTCTTGGCGCATAACAAATAGGGCTTCGTTATTTTCAAACGACAGGTCACGGGACCGGAAGGCACGAAACAAAATTAACGTCGAATTGTCTCTGTCCTCGAACGATACAGTTTACGGACCTGCCTAGAACGATATAGTTCGTGAAACTGCCTCAAACGATGTAGTTTGAGGACTGATGCAGTTCGCGATACATTTTATCGTTCACATCTTTCAGTCATCCTCTCCTCCACTGATCCAGCGTAAGGGCGTATGGGTGAAGAAAATAAGAGAGTACCGGCTCGAACAAGAAATATGCCTTGGGTGGAGAGGGGAGGACTAAACGCGCATGCGCGGATGAGCGCGCTATACAGCACAGCTGCAGTAAACGGAGTGGATTGAATAAGCGAAGGCGCAGGCTGTCTTCCAGCCAGTCGCAAGAACAGTTCTTTTCCGCCTGAACTACATAGTTCCGTAGTTCACTTCTTGGAGCAGTTCAGAATGAACTGATAGTTCACGAACTACCCATCACTAGTAGAAAGGGCGTGCAGAATTCTATTTTTAGAGCAACGGTGTGTGCTTGCTTGTGAATAAGATGGTTGAGGTGTCAAGGGAGAAGAACTTAACATGGCTGCAGATAAAAGAGGAACCCCTCTGAGGGGGGGTGGGGGATGGGAGCTATGAGGTTGTTGAGTTACAAAAAATCTGATTTAAGTACTGCTTTGCATGCTTATGACAAACACACTTCACAGGATCTCTCAGTGAGTACCTCTACAATACTCATAAAATTAAATTTTTCCAAGGAATTTTTTTGTGTAATCTTGTAGAGTACTGGGCTTTTTGATTGTAGGTAGTAAGTAATCCTGAAATATGTTTATTATCGGATGAGAATTTTCTCCACACTTAATTTAATTGTGTACTGCATGAAATTGTAAATTTAATTTCCAAAGTAACAATTGTATTACTCTGAATTTTTGACATCAATTAAAATTAATTACTTTAGTTGCAACTGTCTGTTGTAATTTTGATTTAATTATTTTATTTAAACATGCAGGATTAGAGTACGCAAAGTATATTGTTTACATTGTGTAAACTATGTAATGAATCTGTGTTTCCTGAGGTAAGAAGTTTTTAAACAAATATTTTATTCATGTAGTAGGCATTTTAATTTGTCGATTGTGAGAAGCCATAAGTTAGGTATTACTGTAAATTTTTTACCATCAAAATGTACTTAAGAGTTGTAACTTTCAGTTCAAATTTTTATATTATTATAGGCATACTTAACATACTTGCAAAAATAGAGCACACAAAATATGTTGTTGGTGTGTTTACTATGCAATCAGTGTTTTCTGAGGCATGTATTTTTCATGCAAATATTACAAGTCGTAGAAGTATTTTGGACATACATAGTAGCAGCAAATGGTTTGTCACACACAACCGGATAATTCATGCAGACAAGCGAAAGGATGCTTTCGGTTGTTTACATTTCTGTTTGTCTGCATGTATTGTCTGATTTTCTTTGACTCACAGTTTGCTGCAATGGCGTTTATCCATAATATTTATTTGATTTTCAACTTGCCCCATTGCAAGAATGTGACGTGAGCGGGGGTCGTGATTAAGTGTTGTTTGCCCGGTGCGCCAGCCCGTTAAGAGAGAACGGGCACTCATGAGAGCAGAGACTCTAGGTTTCAGGGCCACGTGGCCGACGTCCGTGGCGTTGCAGAACACTTCCCACTCTACGTCGCTAAGTTACTTACGCAGGGGAATCTTATGGCGCTCCCCACGCCCGTAGCACTAAAGTAGAAAAGTACACACATGAACACACTGTAGGTAGAACACTGGTAAGCGGGTTGAAGGGTCCGCGCCCTTATGGCCGTGAAGCGGCAAGTATTAAATACGCACATGTAATCTGTAAATCGTATTTATTGGTAAAGCACCATACTCCAATCAGACAACACTGGTCGCGCAAATAGCGGACCCGGTCCTAAGCCCGACCGGTGGCGCGATGCTGCTGTACGAAAATTCACCACACGAGTGAAAAATATTAATTATGTAATGCCCCTGGGCGACGAGTTGCAGGGGTGAACGGTACACCTCCGGGCCAGCAAAGATTAAAAGAAAATGTTCCGGACGAAAAAGAATAATTATTGATACGCTACTGATTATTCAAAGATGTGAAGGGCCCGGAGTGACTAGCACGTCGACCGTCCCGGTCTGCCGCGTAATGCCAACTGGCGAGTCCTTCCAGCGTGCATGACGTCGTGCCGCCAAAGCGCCGGAAGCACTCACCGAAAAACACAAATTTACAAAATTAGACAGGGGCAAAGGCCCAAAACACTTATAATAGCGCAACTTGAGGGTTAGAGTCCCAAATTTGTATAACTGGATAGTTTATTGAAAGTTTACGTAATTTTTAGTTATATGAGAATTTTAACCAGGCAGCACTTAAAAACTTAGACACTGAATTTGGACGTTATTTGAATAGAAATAATTATAACACAACACTGGCAATTACAGAAAAAATAAAACGTGAAAGTGTTTGGGGGAGAACACGTGTAAATATTTGGGCAGCATGTTGGCTGCGTGGGCGAGTCCAAGTTGTCGCGAGGCGCAGGGGTGTTTTACTGGTACAAAGGTTAAAAACGAAAAAGTTGAGAGGGGGTACAGTACACATAAAACACACTTACCCCTGGCCTCTCTATATTATTTCCTGTTAAATGGTATAACTCCCCTTGACGGGAAAAGCACGGGAGGGCTTTTACACTGTATTCAATTTTGACGTTAAATTACGTCACTTCTCGTCAAGGGAGCACATTCCTACCATTTGCCGGTAGTTCTGCTGGGCTGACGCACACGCTGGTGGCACCCGGCCTCGCGGGGGCGGCGTCTGGACGCCGCTACCTCGTGTGCCCACGTGGCCGGGTGCATTCCCATATGCCGTGGCTGTACGGGTGCTCGGCCCGTTCCGTAATGGTGGCATGGTGCACACGACGGGCTACAAGATAAATATTTGCAGGCTGTTGCACGTCAAATGGTTTAGAAATAACATAAATGTTATATTAGTAGTACATTAAAACTTGTACTATGTGCAAAGTGCATTGAATTGGACAAAGAAAAAATTATTTATTTTATAAAGCATAAAAGATTGGGTTAAAAAAATTTATTACGTCAGGAAAAATTTTCAATTTGGGTGGGAAAAGTCAGGGAATTATATTCCCAACAGTTTGTAGCCTTTCTGTGTAATTTTTTTTTTTGCAATATATATATTTATCGTAGCTATGCGTGTCTGACACCATCAAGTTTAATATGCACCCCAGTTTTAGAGCTTCAAATTTTAAAATAGAGTTTGTGTGTGAGTCTTAAGACATACTCTGGCTTTTCTTTTCAAGACAATTTTCACCTTGCCATCATGTAAGCTGTCGCTTGTCTCCCTACCAGCCCAAACCAATGCTGCACACAGACATGTCTTTTATAGAAGCGCCAGTTGCCGCACTTCCTCCCTCCCTCCCTCTCTCTTTTAACTGTTCTATAGTCATGTGCAGCTTGCATCCTATCTCGTTGCAGTAGAGCCGCATGTTTATTTTATCCTCACCCCCCTTCAAGGATACATGTTACCATGTATGGCTATAGATCCCAAAGAAAAATGGAAGATACAGACTGCTCTTTTATTTCCCACTAAAAAGAATGAAAAGGACAAGCATGTCTCTCGTTTTATAAAAGAAGCAAAAATAAAAAAACCACTGTCATCTCGAAACGCATTACACACTCTCAATTACAACTTGCCGCTTAAACTTTGCATCGTACAATTTTCTACTAGTACTCTCCATATTGCGTACTTATAGCTAAGCACAATAAAATGCTAGTGAATGCCGTTGGGTACACAAAGTACACAAACTTCTCCAGTTAAATAGCAACAAAGCCAGTGAAGAGCAATTGTGACCAAAAAAATACAGATAACTCGACCACTGTGGAGTTAAATGCTATCACAGTTTGTCTATGCTACACATATTTTTTCTCTACCATTGTTTTTATGTTCAGACAGTACCTCTCGACCTTGACAATTTCCGCTGTGTTATTGATCGCTCGGCACGTGAAGCGTGTCGCTGTACAATTCGCTGCGGTGTTAAAAGGTCTAAGACTCAAGTACAACTCTTTTTTGTTGCTGTTCGCGACTAGTGAATTGAGATGGGGTTTTGTTTCATGCTTATTTCTACAGTTACGACAAGATATTTCACTTAGTAAGTACGTGCTAGCAAATCACAGAACAAATGTTTTTTTTTACTAAATTTTTTTGTATACATCTCTTAAAAATGTTTGTAAATGTATGACGCCATCAATTCTAAGAAGCAGCCCCTAAAAAGCTTAAAAATGTGCTTCTTAGAAGCGAGTAAATATGGTATATGTCTATGTGTTTACGAATGATGCTTACTCAAATGCCTGGAAAACTATTTCACGAATTTTCCAAATTCCCACCTAAAGGGGTGATAAATCATGAATTATGTTTTCAATCAATTGTCAATTTATCTAGGTGAGATTTTTTGATATTTGACACCTAAAGCGGCAAAAAGGCTTAATTTTTTTCTATCAGCCAATTATACATTTCTAACTTGTAGATGTATTTTGGTGGTGTTTGCATCCGAATGATGCTTATGTAAGTACCTAAAATGTAACGCAAGTTTTTTTTATTCTATAAGATATCTTAGTTATTAAGAAGAAAACTTAGATTGTAAACTTTCAAGACAGATGATCTGAAAACAAGTACGGCCAGCGAGAAATAAATTATTACTTAAGGGAGTTTCATTCTACAGTTCTATCGAGATGTGTTGTTGTACAACCTCTGTAAGCCTAGAAACACATGAATTATTTCGATTTTATGTCAAAAGTAGTAAAATGTTTATGCAGTCCACTATCCACTAAAGATCCTCAACAGCTTCATTCCACATATACCATCTCACTAAACTCAAGGTTGGAGTACTAAATAATTTTATATTTCTGTAAGACATAATACCGCCAAAACTGCCTAATGGTACCTAACTTCAATTGAAGGTTTAGAAAAACAAGTATACTATTGAGGGCACCATGACTTATGGTGCCCTCATACCAGGTGAACTGCGTATTTAATTCAATTACCCTCTTACATTTAGAAGTCTGTAACTACCCCACAATGAATACTTTGCTGTAACTTTAAATAAGGTCCAGGTGAATTTTTTGTCATTGGCAGGGACATACTTAATTACGACTGTTATTCAAGTGGACAGCTATAGCTACTCGTCTTGCTGCAGAGTTAACTCGACTAGCAGTTTTGCGAGTCTTACACTTGATGACTGTACTACCTATCTGGTGTACAAAGAGGTTTTGCAATTAAAGCAAATTCAAAATTATCTGCTATGAGTAACACGCGAGAAAAGCTGCGGCCGCAATGCTAGTATACATAATAGAGAAGATTGACTGACATATCAAACTACAGCCCAAACCACTGTACCTAGAATTGTGAAATTTTTTGTGTGGGTCCCCCTCAAAATAGCGAGCAATAAGAAGGGATTTTTCGAAATTCTACCTCTAAGGTGTTGAAAAGGGGTGAAATGTGTTTCCAAAGAAACATCGATACAGTTCGAACCCGATGGCCTATCACCATAATTTTTATTTTAATAGGACATACATAAAAATGCATGTTAGCCAATTTAAGGATTTTTCGAAATTCAACATTTAAGGAGGTGAAAAGACATTAAATGTGTTTCTGATTAACTATTGATATACATTGTATCATTTGGGATAGACAGTTGGTATTCACTTCAAAATGTTGCTTAAGTAAATACCCAGGAAGTAAATTTAGCATTTTTTGAAATTTGACTCCCAAGAAGTGAAAATGGGCAAAATGTGTTTTTTCATGAATTGTCTATATCACTGGAGTACAGTTGACTATCATTGTGATTTTTACTTCAACTGGTTATGTTTATAAAAGTCTATGATGATGTTTCAAAATTCTTTCATTAAAGGGGTGAAAATATGGGAAATGTGTTTTCTGTTATTCCTCCATATCTTTTAAATCAATTGAGATATCAAAACGCTCTTTGCTTTAGATTGACACTTTTGTAAACATCCCAGTAGCATTAAAATATATGTTCCGAATTCGGCCCCAAAAAAAAGGTAAAAAAAAGTGTAATGTGTGTTTTCGATTCGCAATTGATGTATATCGATCCCGTTGAATTTTATACAGTAACATGATTTTTGTTTGAGGTTCGTGCTTACTCAAATACCTGAAAAGTAATTTCAGGAATTTTCAAAATTTCCCTCCTAAGGAGGTAAATAGTGGTGAAAAGTGATTAAATGTGTGTTTTTTATTAATCATCAATATATCATGAACCCAATGGGATATTGTCGTGTTTTTCACATCCAGGAGACACCAGTTAAGTAGTCTTATAATATGATTCAAGGGTATTTCGAAATTTAGTCTGTTAGGAGGTGAACAGACTTGGAATGTGTTTTATATAAATCTTCTATATATATTGAACCCACTGAGATATTCAAAATATTTTTGCTCAATGATGATGATTACATAAATAGCAGTAAAAAGGTTTTAAGATGTTACAAAATTCGATCTCAGTATTGCACAGGAGTGATATGCGATTTTAAATTAATGATTGATTGTGGTTCGACTGAACGGGTTATTGTTGTGATTTGCGTTTCACTTGGATATTTGTACAAGTATTTAAGGCATGATATTAAGAATTTTCGAATTTCAACACCTAAAGGGGCGAAAAGGCATAACATTTGTTTTCTGTCAGTGAATGATATTTACCATAACCCATAGAGATAATGTGGTGTTCTTCGTGTCTGAATGATGCTTACATAAGTACCTAAAAATAGTATTACAAGTTTTTTATTTCATAATAAAACGTAATTATTGAGATAAAAACTTAGGATCTTTGAAAGAACTGTGCAATGGGAGTGCATTACTGGATTTATTTGCTTGGTCATACTCCATTGCGAAACAAATGACTGTCAAAAGAAAACTGAAAATAAAAATAAGACAAGAAAACATAAATAAGCAGAGTATGCTTTAGTCATCAGGATACATACACAACATGAAATTCCAAAACTGGAATCTGGTCAGATAAAACAAAGAATAGACAGAAAATAAAAGAAATAACAAAAATTTAAAAAAGAGACCTAAGTAGACATGCAACACAACAAGTGAGTCAAAACAAAAACACAAACAAAAATACAGCAAACGACACAACGATGAGCATTGAATTAAAAAATATGTGGATCCCATTGATTAAAAGAGAAACAAATTTACAGCACAAAATAAAAACAAACACTCAACCCACCACAGCCAATCAGAGTCAATACATGCTGGGCGACCAATTAGGAGACAGCTCATCTCCCATTGGCCAAGCACGATAAGGGGCTTTATTTACCCTACATAAACCCATGGTTTTTCCAGTCTCCTCATCAGTCACACTCGTGTTCCTGAACCCTGTGTGTCTACCTGATGACGGGAACAGATTCCAGTTCCCGAAACGTCATTCATGCTGACTGCTTGGAAAACTACTGTGTTTTATTTCGTCTCATCGTTTGTGTTGTTTTTTTTTTTTTTCTGTTTGTGTCTGACATCTTTGTGTTTTGTTTAGTCTCATCGTTGTGTCGTTTGCTGTATTTCTGTTTGTGTTTTGTTTCGTCTCATTTGTTGTGTCACATGTCAACTTAGATCTCTTTTTTTATATTTTTGTTATTTCTTTTATTTTCTGTTTGTTCCTTGTTTTATCTGACCAGATTCTAGTTTTGGAATTTCATGTTGTGTATGTATCCTGATGACTAAAGCATACTCTGCTTATTTATGTTTTCTTGTCTTATTTTTATTTTTAGTTTTCATGTGACAGTCATTTGTTTCGCAATGGAGTATGTCCAAGCAAATAAATCCAGTCAAGAAAACTTAGTTTGTAAACTTTCTTGGCAGAAAGTCGGAAAAGCAAGTACGACCAGCAAGAAATAAATTATACAGGAGTTTCATGTTACAGTTGTAGTGAGGCATTTTGTACGACCTCTACGAGCTCAGGAAATTAATATTTCTTTTTTAAAATTAATTTTCATGAATATCGTCGCCATTATGTGGCACAGTTGTTTGTAGCTTGGCAAAAATTAGTTTTAATACCACATTAACTAAGTATTTCTTTTGATTATCCTCTTACAATAGAGTCTGTAATTACTTCACTATAAATAAGGCCCAGGCGAAGTCGCTGTTAGTGACAGGGATAAACTTAAATCTGCTGTTCGCTTGGACAGTGATAACTACTTATCTTTCTGCAGGATTAACTCAACTAGCAGATTTGTCATCCTAACACTTGATGATTGAACTACCTATCTGGTATACAAAAATTTTATTCAAAGTTTTTTTTAAAGTAAATATTTTCTGTTAAGTTTAATGCATCTGAGCAAAGTCATGGGCACACTGCTAGTATTTTATATGTATAACAAAGACAGGATTTAGAGTCCAGTTAACAGTGTTGAAATGTCATGATGTAAAAAATAGTACTTTTGCGCATCTGTGACTTAACCTTACATCCTGGGCACGGCACCAGGAAAATATGTAGCGCATCAGCTTTACATTACCAAATTTTTTACTAGTCTCCAGTTTTGATTGTGTAGTGGTCATTTGATAGTATTTCGCAGTAGTAAAATTACGAGAAAATCCATGTTGTCTGACTTGTTTAATTAGAAATTTCAATTTTGCTGTACATTCCGAACCAAATAGTTTTGCTAGAAAATTTTCCACTGACACTCCCGGGAGAGAACAGCTCTTACCCAGCTTGCCGAAAACTCAAATTAAACTGTACATACTTAAACAGCGCAATACCAACTCTCAGTTACAAATCACATTAAAAAGAAAGAGTGGGAAAAATTGTTATAAATAAGTGCTCATGGCTGTTTCGCCACATCTATCACACTGTCAAGACATTCTGTCCCACACAACCATCTCTCTTCTTCCTCAAGCAACAATTAAGTGTAATGACCGACCCCTGCAATGCTTTCTCTCTCCCTCCAATGGCTCTGGCGGCCACACAGTGCACCAATGTAAAATACGTAACTGAAAACTAAAACTATGTGAAATATTATAAACAAATACAATATTTATTCTGTTAAACTACTTCTGAAATGAAAATGTTGCTTTTGAAAACCTAATTGCACTTTAAATTACAACATGATCTTCAATTATTTTAAATGGCATGTCCTTTGATTGGCCCACGCTCGCCCACACAAAACATTTAACTGTCTGTCTTGCGCACTCGACGAGCAGCCTCGCATGTGCATTCCAGTGAAAAGTTAAAGTAGAAAATACTGTTGAAATCTATATTTTGCCATTTCAGGAACTGGGTAGGCATACCTGTGCCGTCAAACCAAATTTGCCAACAATTCACGCAGCTCGAAGTTTAAGAACAATAATAGTTCAAATATATAAATTGCTGCAAATGATGATATTAAACTAAATTTTAAATACAAAGTAGCCTCTGCCTAAATAAACCAAATTAAATATAAAATAGAACAGTTTCAATACTGATACAGATAAAAGTTCAAACATTACCTTCCCTACTCTTGCCAACAATACCTGAATTAATAAAATAGATAATAGCAAATTCAATGAAGTGAACATAAGAAAATTAATAATGCCTAAGTGGTGAGTGGACTGCCTCGCAATACACATCTATTGTATATACATACACACTCGTGTATATATATACAGGATGTTTCTAAATTTATGTTACAAATGTTGGGAGGTGATTCTTCATAAAAATTGAGGTATAGTCACGCCAAGTCATTTTCGTTTAGTGCTATTTTTAAGGGAGATATGAACCTTTGAAAATCCATTTTTAAAATGTCGGAAAGTATCAGAAACGAATTTAAGTTTGATTACAATTTTCAGCACAGTGTTTAGTATCGTCGAGATCCTCAAAGATATGATGAAACTGCTCGTTATAACCCTCCCCTTCATGTAAGTAACAGGGGTGGCTACCCTCACATTCATCGTTGGGTTCTGTGAAAAATTTTATGTTGTCTTTCTGAAGAGGAGGTCTTAATAACATAAAAAGGTCCTCTTGTCATAAGTCGCTAGAATGCAACGTTTACGAGAAAATAATTCATACAAATTAACTTTCAGTGGCTGCAATATACTGCATTCTTGGTACTACAATGTACTTACAGTATTGTGAATGGTGAAAATTTTATTGTAGAGAAGCTTTTACGTTCCATTGAAAAGCACGTTCTTAAGAAATACAATGTCATGGTCTTTTGTAAAGCTTCTTTTCCGGAATTTGCCTGGAGGAATGTCGGAAATGTATGAAAAACTGAACTCGGCAATGCTGCAGCTGAGATTAAAGCCCTAATCCTCCCAAATGCAATTGCAACATATACCGTTGCATCATCTTGCTCTGTGGGTGCATGATAATGATGTTTAGCAATGGTAATGTGTGTGATTCAAGGCAATACCTTTAACAAAGTGAATGTGAGACTAGAGAACACCATTACTTAATGTACAACACAAGGATAACGCAGCATAATGATATGTCACACCAGAGTTATAGTAATTGCTCAAAGTTACGACCACCAACGTCAAGACAGCTCCGATACCATTGAAGCATCAAATGTCTCACCCTTTCCAACATCCCTGGTGTGTTCCTGACACTGTTGCAGGCTGCTTCTATTTGTGGCAAAAGGGCAGCTTGGCGTTCCACACTTGTA
This sequence comes from Medauroidea extradentata, assembly GCA_003012365.1. Lineage (NCBI taxonomy): Eukaryota > Metazoa > Arthropoda > Insecta > Phasmatodea > Phasmatidae > Medauroidea > Medauroidea extradentata. The sequence continues at coordinate 43,701 of PNEQ01033871.1, read as the reverse complement.
GCATACACCAATGAATTTATGTGACCCCATAAAAAGTAATCTAATGGATTGAGGTCTGGCGAACGTGCTGGCCATGGAATGGGGCCAAGCTTACAGATCCATCTTTCACCGAACATGTCTGTCAGTTGCTGCCTCGCTACACGACTGAAGTGCGCAGGTGCACCATCGTGCTGGAACCACATCCGTTCGCACATCAAGGGGTACATCTTCAAGAAGACGTGGCAAGTCGTTTTGTAGGAAGTCCTGATACACATGGCTGGTGAGGTGATTTGGCAGAATGTGCGGACCTATTAAGTTGTCACACACGTTCCCACACCACACATTGATTGAAAATCGCTGTTGATGTGCACGAACGGAAATACCTCGAGGATTTTCATCTGACCAGGTATGTGTGTTGCGTTTGTTGAAACATCCATCATGCGTAAAGGTGGCCTCATCTGTGAATAAGACGGATGTGTGAAACTGCGGGCGTACTGCATGTCGTAAGAACCATGCGCAAAACCGACATTGTCGTGGATAGTCTTCTATTCCTAGTGTTTGCACATGTTGCACACAATAAGGGTAAAGATTCTGCTCGTGCAAAATGCGCCAAGCTGTAGTGTAGCTCACTGGACGGTGGCGTGCTATCATACGAACCCTGATGCTGGATGTGTTCTCTACTTCTTCCAGTATAGCTTCTTCCACAATCACTGGAACAGAACGAGTTTGATCTGTCTCACGCATGTTATGGTGTAATGAGCCTGTCATACAAAGTCGGTTGTCAAGCCGTTGGAACATGCTATGGCTAGGGTGTCGTCGTTGTGGAAAGTTTTCAACATACATCCTCGCGGCTTTCCTTTCCATTTGAATTTGCCACACCATACATGAAATGCATATCTGCAAGCTCAGACCAAGAAAACTACTCCATGCCACAGTTGTCAGGAGCACTACATTCCCTGACATTTTCGTTGTGACATGGAGCAATCAGTATGTTCCATTATGTAATATGGGGTAACTCAACAAACAACACAACGCACAATCGCTCGAATTATTCACCACTGGCCCAGTAGCCATCACAGGCATACCTAACACCAAGGGGCCACGGTGGCCCCGCGCTAGAGCGTGAGTCTGCTACCAAGGCGATTGGCGTTCGATTCCCGGCGGGATAAACCCGTATTGTCGCAAGTAGCAATTGTGACTGGATGATGTTGGTGGGTTTCCTCGGGGTACTCCTGTTTCCCCCAATCTTCATTCCAGGTGCCACTCCATCTTCACATCATGTCACCCCTCATCGGCTGTAAAAACGACAATGTTACACAGCCATAAAGTCTTCTTCAGTCACTCACATACCTACCACCACGTTTCATGTCTCCGTGCAACTTGCACATTTTATATGTAGTTTATTATGCACTGTTTTGCTATTTTTATCTGATAATAACGGGCATGCTGGATAATGTTTAACGTGGTGATGGATAATTGTATCCATTCACAATACGTTGCATTGTATTACTAAGAATTCAGTGTATTGCAGCCACTGACTATTAATTTGTACAAATTATTTTCTCGTAAACGGTACATTCTTGCGACTTGCGACAAGAGGACCTTTTTTCGTTATTTAGACGTACACTTCAGAAAGACAACATAAAATTTTCACAGAACCCAACTGTTAATGTGAGGGTAGCCATCCTGTGTGAGGGGGTTGTGGACCTGGTCCCTATTGAACATTTTTGATCTGTGTATGTATGGCTTGCAGCTTTTAGTCATGTGATGAATCCCTTATGCCACTTTGAATAAGTTAACAACACAGGTATTGTTATTTGGTCTTTTTCCTTGTGTTCATTTGACTTAAAGTAAAATGTTGCTCAGAATATTGATTTAAACATTCTAACTAGGTAAACTTTTATAACATATTGAGTTATTAAGCCGTTTCATACCTTATGGGACTTGTACTACAATTGAAGGAACTCAATTTAATGTGATTTTGAAGCGTGAGATGACAAAATGTTTTCCTTCTAGTTCTGAACAAATTATTTTCTTTAATTATTTCTGTACCAAGGCTTTTCAGTCTCTTCAGGATGTTTAGTATGTTTGAGATTTAGCCTAAATTTGGTAACAAATATAGATTCGAATATTTTTTATTACAACTGCACATGTATCTGTTGATCGAGCATTTTCCTGTAACTTATTGTAATAACATTTTGCTGTGTAGTGAAATTTTCAGTTCCTACCATAATTTTGAGTGTAAACACCTAGGGGTGGATTTGCTCAAGGTTTTCCAACATTTTATTTTAGTGTATTTTTGGCCGATTTTTATGTGGTAAAGTTTTATAGTGAATATGAAATTGGCTGATGTGCTGTTTTCTTTTAAAGTATAATGTAATATGCTGTAACACTAAAATCAAGCTTCCTATATCAAGTTTGGTATCAAAATGCTCAGCATTGAATTTCCTAAATTCTTGCTAAGTGAGTTTTTGTTGTATACTGTGTCAATTAAGTACTAGTAGGCTTTATGTAAATTGGTATAACTTTAATGGAAGTGGTGGTCTTTAGCAGTCAGACATAGCGGCACCGATGGTGTGCGCAGCTTTCCTGGAATCTATGCCCTATAAGGCCATGTTGTTGGTGATTGGCTACAAACTAGTGATGGAATGTTGAGGGTGTTTGTGACGTCTGCAAAGCTAGTGCAAGGGCGAGCAAAACTATTTCTGCATCCGCAGTAACTTCCTATCAGCCGTTAAGTATAAGAAACCACTAATTAACATGTCAATTGCATTAATAAATCTAATCTAAGCTCAGGGCAAAGCAGTTTAATAATAAATTGCAACAAAGGAATTTAACTGTATGATTACCACTTTGGCAAATAGATGTTGGCGCAAGAATATGTAAGGGTGGCTGAATCAAGGCAAGCAGCAGACCTGGCTGGGGATTCGAGTCGGAATCGCGAGGCGAGACCGACGTGTGCTAGGCCGAGAGAATTCTATTTGAAATCGCGAGACAGGCGTGTGCTAGGCTGAGGGCCGAGAGAGTTGCTGTCGTGGGGTGCAGGCAAGCGTGACCGCCCTCTCCGTGTTTAAGGCAGTTTGCTAGCTTTTTCTTAAGACTTTATAACTGGTGAAGGAAGCGGCCAAGTAGCTGCAGGGTTTCTTTTTGTTCTAGTTGAAACTAAGGACCGTCATATTTATTCTTTTGTGTAATTAATACACGTTGACGCATCGCCATAGCGTCACAAAGAAGAAACCATGTTAACGCTCGTCCCGTGATTTTTAACACCTATCTATTATAACCTAAATGTACTACTTTTCTCACGCACCACTGCCGATCACCGTGTTGCCGTTTATTTTTATTCCAGTGTTATATGTGCCATGTAAGATCACTGGTTGCCGTCTTTATTTGTAAAACAACTTTTACTTACGTCCCAGTGTTATCCAATGTTATTTTCCATGTATAACTGCCGCTGGCAAACTTTGTTACCAATGTTTATTTACAAACACGGCCGAGTGCTTCACCAGTGTTACCAATCCCATGCACAAGACTCTGTAAAGTGCAGTAATAAATAATAATGTGAAATACGCATGTAAATATATACTGTATTTGCTGTTTATTATTTTAAATGTGTCTAAAAGTGATATAAATACTTGTTTGTGTTAATCTTAGTCTTTAACGGCAACAGGAGCATAATTTATGTCAGGTGAAATATTTGTTTACCCAGTTGAGTATTTTTGTGCCCCGAGTGAGTATTTTCAGTGTGTGCGGGTGGCGCTACTGCAGCAGCAGACTGCCTCGAGCGGCCGAACGGCCATTTTGCTAACTGTACTTCTGCCCTTCTGGCGAGTATAAAAGGTGTTTTGCCCCAGATAGTCAGTCGTCAGCGGCTCGGCCTTCGGGCCGGGTCGGCCTGGCACTCCTTCCCTTCCTTCCTTATGGGTTGTGGCGGTAGCCTGCCACCTAAGCCCTCCTACCCTATTACCTCAACTTTCCTCCGATCTGGGGTTGTGGCGGTAACCTTCCACCTAAGCCCTCGCTCCCTCCTTATGGGTTGTGGCGGTAGCCTGCCTCCTAAGCCCTCCTACCCAATCTCATCACCCTTTACCGCTCCTACGCTTGCCAGGTCGGCTCGGTTTGATCGCTAAGCCAGCTTGACCGCGGTTCAGCCTTGCTCAAGCATGGAGACCTCACTTCACGCTCTGGTCTCTTGTCTCCATGCCCTGATGCGCTAAAAGTAAAGTGTTGTTGCGCACTTACTGTACGGAACCTGTCATTCAGTAATTTCAACGGCCGCGGAGCCATATCATTCAGAATGGCCATAGATGTTTTGTAGCCTTCTTAGGGATCAAGAGTGATCGCCTTGTAACCTCGCTATGTTGTCATTCAGTTATCGGCCAGTAGAGCCATAGCAATGTTATAGCCTTCCTAGGGATCAAGAGTGATCGCCTTATAAGTTTGTTATGTTGTCAGTTTTCGGCCTGCAGAGCCATATCATTCAAAGAGGCCTAAGATATGTTGTAACTTCTCAGGGATCAAGAGTGATCACTTCAGGCCATGAGTAAGGCCTAACTTTAGCCCCAGTATTGTCATGGCCCGATGTGCCTTTGTAAGTATTTGTATCTAGTAATCCTTGTTGCATGGCCCGAAGAGCAGTCACTCGTTGAGTCAAGGTTAACTCTAGTACAGTTCACTCTAGAAGAGCCACTACATTCTCATGCTCTCACCAACAAAACCTTCTAGAGTTATCCATAGCCAATACAAACGCAATGCACTGGAGGCAGGACAACGTCACGGCTGCCGTTGTAGTCTTTTTGGCGCAAAACTCCAACCAGGTTTAACGTGACCCTTGCGTCAGACATCTTGATTAGAGGGTTACAGCAATGTGAATTTTTTGTAACAAGTTGATTTTCGACAAGCTTAATTAATTAAACTTCAAGTGATTTAATCGGGAATTTGGCCTTTTAATTGTGTCATCCTTCTCGAGACTCCTGACTGAAGCTGTCCGGCAAACTTTTATGTAAAGACCTACTTCATAATAAATGACATTACTAACAGAAACTTGAGGAAACGAGTACTCGAGTACGACGCGAACCACCGGCATTGAAGAAGTGAACTACTAGAGCGTCGTAACCAAGTAGATGGCATCGCAGAAGGCATCTTATCACGCAAGAGGCGAGGAGTGTGAGAAGGAACGTCCAACGCATTCTGTGAGCACGTGATGGAGACTACGCAGCAACAAATAAGAAGTAGCAACGCACTCTAAAACTGAGGTCAGTGGTAAAGTGTCCGTGTTACAAGAGGAAGGTGTGTGGAAGAAAACACAGAAAATTAAATTCAGGTCCTAATTTAGTGTTCGATGTACCTGTTCGTGGCCCCAGTTGTAAGGGGTCTTGTTGCTGTGCTGTCGTGGTTGTGGTTGTATATGTATATGTTTTCCTTGGTTCGCGGTGACACTGTTTGACGTGACTCTCTCCTGTTGTTATTACTTAAAGATGTAGCTTGCAGGATGACGATACAGAAAACGAAAAACATAACTATCTGCTTTAGGACTATTTATTTGTAGCTACGATCAGTGTTTCATGACAGATAGGTGTCAATTGCAAACAATCAAAATAACAAAATCAATAGATGACAGGATAGGAGATATTTTGCCAAAACAACTACGCTCTAGTAAACCTTAAGCAAACTGCCGTACGTTGTAGTTATTCACATTATTACCGAGTGTCTGTCCAAGACAATAGTGTCGCACTGTACTGCGGTTTACAAATGTAAGTGCTCAAAATTAAAGAAAATCCAGTTTAACTAGAGCGATTTCGCCCCCGAAGCTTCACTTCCCCGTGCCAGCGCTCGCCATGTCACTTTGACTGCTATGTTCCTGGAGGACACCCGGACTTACTCGGCCTAACGGCGGAGTGATACAACGGGATCCAAGTCGATTGAAAAGCTGGACAATTTACATTTACTATGAGAGAAATGTATGTAACCTTGTTAATGGCAAATTTGCAAAGAATTTTATTCCATCGTACCAGCCAAATATTCATTAGTTTATTAATTGGGGATGTGCCGCATCATCAATCTGTCGCGGATCACCACCTTTTCAGAGTTCTTTTGCAGGTGGCAATACCACCCACGTCAATCAAGAAATGCCCAGCAGAACTCACAGCATTCCAGCACGTCCCTGTTCGTGCCTCCAAGCGGGTGAACTCTGACCTGCTTGCCAGATAAATCCATCCCAACACAGGCTATCCCAGAGCTTGCTTGAAATTTAAAAAACCCAGCACATTTCTGTACGTGCTTCCAAGCAAGTGAACTGTGACCAGCCTGCCAGATAAATCCCATTCCAGGAGAAGCAAGCTAAGAGGCTACTTGAGATTTTAAAAATCCAAACAAGGCAAAATATAAGAAAAAGTTACTTAGAAATTTAGCTTGAAATTAAATTAGCTTCAAAATGAATCCAAACACGATATGACTCATACAAAATTTACACGTAACATTTAATACTTTTATCTTGCCTTAACAGTTAAATTTTAAATTTTGAACACAATTTTAATGTTAATATCTCTACAAGCATCCCCAATTAATATGTTGGATTCTGCAGTATACATCCTTATACCTGGTTAGGTTGGCCTACTTAAATGTTATAAATAACAAAAAACAAAGTATTAACTAAGACAAAAAATATAAATTGAAATTACTATTGATAAGAGGCCAAGTAAGTGCTACGTGCCAGTGCACGTCACAACCCTGCACTTAACACGCAATGGCTTTTTCCGAAGGCCAAACCATAAGTGTTTAGTACACTCTCAGCATAACAGTTCACCACACTTATGGTGCAATATGAATTCCAGTGTTTCACACGAACTACCTTCCAGGGTTTCATCATTCCAATGATTACTTAAGTTATATAAACTATACTTAAGTTATATAAACTATACTACATCAATGAATACAACATAGGCTACATGAGTACAAACTCGGTCAAATCACTCTTTCTTCCATGCTCTACAATATTAAAAAGTTGCTGATTTCATAACTGCTAAAATACCACCACGTTCAAATATATTTTTACCATATTTATTTTCTGTTACTCCACTACTGAGCACGAAACATTTAAGTTAGTTAGCAATATAGTATATCCTGTAAATATTTTATAAAATAAATTCAATTGACATTATACTATTTTAAGTTTATGCATCGACTTATGGCAGCACACTGTTGTTGCACCCTTAATTTCAAACAAGACCAAACTATTTTAAAGTATCTGCAAGCCATTGCTTTTCTTAATACTAATACAGGTAAATTACAACCTATACACTTGGTTGGCTTTGTAACGTTTAGCTGATTACAGGAAGTCTGCACCATCAACTTATATCACTCCTAAAAAATATATTGTACACTCTTTTGGAACAATGACGAAAGTGACCTATGCACTGGCTACACTCCATTGGCCCAATGACAAAGGTGCCCAGAAAATATAACATTACCCCATCACACACTGAAACAACCAACTTCCTCACATAAACCTTCTCTGCAAAATACCCTACCTCTTACAGCACTTCACTTTTACATCAAGTTAATAGCCATCAATGGCCACGAGATGATAAACAATTAAAACATACAAATGGACCAAGCATTCAGCACATATTTCTTTTTCTACCAAACCAAAACACACAACCCTTGGGTGTTCTAGCCTGTTTCTACAAGTCGAGCAGTATAAACGGAAAGTTCCAGAAAAGTCCCTGGTCTGTTATGTCACTCAATGTTACTTATTTTATATGATTTTACATGATAAGAAGTCTATGTTTAGTTCCATATTCACAATATTCATCAACTTCAGGAAGAAAAAAGTTATAACTATCATGCTCAGTCTTGATCAATTTAAAAGTAATTTTAATTCAATTTAAACCTTAATATTGACACAACTTGCAACTATCTTAACATAATTATTATTGTACTTTACTACATAACTCCAAACAGCAATTCACAACAAACAAGAACAGCAAAGTACTTAGTAAATTAACTTGTGTATCAAATATTGTTCTACTGGTGGTGTTTTCAAGGTTCAAACCATAATGTGATACATTTCAAAACACAATACCATTCTACTCCTTTGGTCACCCCTACTCTACAATTGTTACATCTCACTTGTATATGTGTTTACTAATTCTTTGCTCAAGTTTTTTGTTTGACATATGTAGAAAAAACTTAAATTTGTAATACATTTTAAAATGTCTGGGCATATGGCACCACACAACAAACAAAAAAAAAAAACAATTACAACAGTATTTACTCATTTTCTTGGCAGAGTTGTCGTACATTCTGCAGACACAGCTGAGTTTCGTATAACCATCCACTTTTTCTTAGTATTTAAACTTAACAATCCTTAAGAGCAAACAATGCCAGGTTAGCATACATTTTTACAAAGTGAATTTACCATCAAGGTATTTAATAACAAAATTAACTGACACTATCCACACTCCAACTGCTTACTGTGACCAACCCTGAGATGTACACTAATAATACCAAATTATTACAAATGAAATTACCACTAATACCGTTTTACTTGCTCAAGCTAACTCAATTCCCAATCACAAATTTCTTTTTAAAAAATAAGGAAAAAATACAATTTGATATATAGCAGCACAAAAATTGTTACACCCACATAATCAGCTTTAATACACTTGTAATCAACTTTAATACACTAGTAAACATTAATTTTTTTGAACAAAGCATATAATTATCTATTACTCATTAATCTTTAATACTGGGAGGCTGCACCATAATCTCTTACCACTCAAACAACAGCACTACTTCACAAATTCACACAACAACATATACCCTATAATGACTTAAGGCGCACCTATTTGCACCATGACGAGGCACCCTTTCAACACTCATAAAACAAATACCTGCCTTTTGCACCATGACAAGGCAAAATTCTAGAAACATCAACATCTTCCTCAATATTAAACACAGGGCCGGCCTTATATGCTCCACAACGAAGGCTACCGAACCAACATAACATAACTTCGCAACGTCGAAGATTCTTCTTTTTCAACAAAGGATTTAAACCTCCATTCAACAACCTTCTTAATAATAAGAACCTTTCAGGAGCCCAGAAACTACAATATCTCAAGGGGTTGTTACAAGGTGATGCAGTTGTATTATTGAAGTCTTCCCATCAGTAGCGCCAACTATCTTGAAGCCTGGAATATATTGACTACGAGGTATGAAAACAAGCGCGAGATGTGGATGCAACCTTGAAACGTCTATTTTCACAACCAACAATTCAGCAGGAATCTGTAGGTATGTTGTGTCACATTTTGGACAATGTTGTTGAGTGCACAAGGTTGCGTAAAGTTCTGGGGCAGCCTGTCGTGCACTGGGATGCAGTACTTGTGTTTGTTGTAACTGAAAAGTTAGATAGTGATTCCAGCAAAAATTGGCAACTGTCATTAACCCGTGATGAATTACCAAAATTTGAAAAACTCTTGCAATTTCTGGAACATAGAACCAGTTCACTAGTTGCAGCAACTAGTTCGAAAGCAACAACTGTTGCTGGCTCTACCAATAAAATTCAAGATAGTAGAAATCTTTCAGTGTTGCATGGTACTATACATGAGCATAAGTGTATCAAATGTGCTGAAAATCCCGCTCTGTACAAGTGTCCTGAGTTTTTGGCCACTTTAGTCCAGGAGAGATATGCATTTGTTAAAGACAAATGGTTGTGTTTCAACTGCCTGAGCACTACACACATGTCACGACAGTGCTAGTCATCAAAATGCAAGATATGTTAAGGACACCACAATACATTGTTACATGAATAACCAACATCAGATGAACTTTCCAAACCTACATTAGCAGAGGTATCATCACATCCTTCCACTCAAAGGTGTTGTTGTCAACTGAATTAATTCAGGTTCAGGACTGTAGAGGTAAATCAATCACATGTCATGCTTTACTTTACTCTGGCTCAGAAGCTAGCTTCATAACTGAGGATTGTGTGCAACTGCTTGGCTTAAAGAAGCAGCCATTGAATGTTTCTGTGTCAGGTCTAGCATCCAACAGCATAGGTAAGCTTGTAACGTGCACTGGCACGTAGCACTTACTTGGCCTCTTATCATACAGTAATTTAAATTTTTTTTGTCTTAATTAATATTTTTTTTCTCTGTTTATAACAAATTAAGTAGGCCAACTTAATTTGTTATAAGGATGTATACGGCGGGATCCAACATATTTATTAATTGGGGATGCGAATAGAGAAATTTACATTAAAATTTTCTTTTTAATTTTAAATTTAATTTTAAAGCAAGAGAAAAGTATTTAATTTTATCGGATTTATGTTGTGTTTAGACTCATTTGAAAGCTAATTTAATTTCTAGCAACTTTTCTAAGTAAACTTTTCTTATATTTTGCCTTCTTTGGATTTTTTAAATTTCAAGTAGCTTCTTAGCTTGCTTCTCCTGGGATAGGATTTATGTGGCAGGCTAGTCGTAGTTCTCTTGCTTGGAAGCACGTACCGAGAAGTGCTAGTTTTTAACATTTCAAATAAGCTCTGAGTTAGCCTGTGCTTTGGATGGATTTATCTGGCAGGCAGGTCAGAGTTCACTCGCTTGGAGGCACGAACAGGGACGTGCTGGAATGCAGGGGCTCTGCAGGGCGTTTCTCGATCAACGTGGGTGGTAGTGTCGGCCGCAAAACTCCGTGAAGGTGTTGATCCGCAACAGATTGATGATGCTACACATCCCCAATTAATAAACTAATGAATATTCAGCTGGTATTATGGAATAAAATGCTTTGTAAATTTATCAGTATGTATGTTACGTACAATTTTTAGGTTATAAGTATCAATTAACCAGCTTTTTAGGCAAGTTGGATCTTGATGTATCCCTCCGCCGCTTGGCCGAGTAAGTCCGAGTGTCCGCCCAGGAAGATAGCAGTCGAAGTGTCATGGTGGGGCAGGGAGGACGTGTACGGGAGCGCTGGCGCTGGGAAGTCAAGCCTCGGGGGCGAAATCGCTCTGATTAAATTTCATCTGGTTTAAAATTTTACTGTTCTCTTTTGTACTCAGTAGCTCCAGGCGTGCCAAGGTATAGCACCATATAGAATAGTATAGCCATCTTCATGAGTGAAGCAAATTACGAGTACTAAGTTTGTAAACCGCAATACCGTGCGTCTCTATTGTCTTG
>PNEQ01033871.1:0-32448 GCA_003012365.1 Medauroidea extradentata | reverse complement strand
TTCGCAGCTGCAAATAAGTAATCGTAAAACAAATAGGGGTGTTTCTTTTGGTATCGTCATCCTGCAAGCTACATCTCTCAGTAACAACAATAACCCAAAGCACGTAAACCCATTACACGTGTCACAGTGTGCCAAGGAACAACATATATAACTCTACAGACGACACATACAACACGGCAGAGCGAAGCAGCACCATCACATTCTGTTGCTACGTACAGGGACATCGGCGACGTACTTCCAACATCTAGATAATAACTACAACAGAGCGACGTAGGAGACCCACTACAAACTGCACACCAATCCCTAGTGTGAATGCTCTTGTGATGCCAAAATTGACAAGATGCCTTCCTCAGGAGCTTATTATTCCCAAGGCCTCCTGGTCCCACATTAAGGGACTGACATTAGCAGACCCCACGTACAATACTCCAAGGAAAGTGGACATTCTTCTTGGTGGCGATATTTTCCCACTTCTACTTAGACCAGGACGCTGCACTGGAGAAGAGGGTTCTCCCATAGCAATTGAAACTGATCTTGGTTGGGTGCTCTCCGGTAACATTCATAGTGACTCATCCCCATCATTGGTAACCTCTCTGTATGTATGCTCTGATGATGTGAATAGAACTTTACACAAGTTTTGAGAGTTAGAGGAAGTTCACTCTGCCTCCACACTAACCAAAGAAGAATACTTATGTGAGCGGCACTTTGATGTAAATCATGAACGCTGGGAAGATGGCAAGTATGTGGTGTGATTGCCATTTCGAGAAGATAAGTCAGAGTCAGGAGAATCGCTGTTAGTGAGACCGTGTCATGAATGAGCAGGATAGAGCATCAGTTACAGAACCAACCAACCAAACATGAACAGTATGTAAAGTTTGTAGATGAGTTCATTGACTTAGGTCACATGGAGCCAGTTCCATCAAACGAACTGAAGAAGCCAAATGGCGCGATGTGTTACAGCGCTCACATTCCAGTGTTACACCTAGAGCTATTGAGAACAAATGAAAAATGAAGCAAAATGCTGTTTAATTAAAGCAGTTTCGTCCCAGAGGCTTCACTTCCCCACGCCAGCGTTCCCTTACACGTACTCCTTGTCCCGCCATGACACTGATCGTAGCTACAAATAAATAGTCGTAAAGCAAATAGTTGTGTTTCTTTGTTTTCTTTATCATCATCCTGCAAGCCACATCTTTAAGTAATAACAACAGGTGACAGTTACGTCAAGCAGTGTCACCGCGAACCAAGGAAAAACATATACATATACAACCACAACCACGACAGCACAGCAACAAGACCCCTTACAACTGGGGCTACGAACAGGGACCTCATAATCTCCATCATCAACAACAACACAGCAAACAAGCCCCATTACAACTGGCACCCAAACAGGGACTCGAGGGAATCAAAGTACCTCGGGGGGCCCGAGGACCCACAACAACCAGCCCATCCAGTGCCAGGACAGCGGCAGCTCGAGGGCAGCGGCAGTAGCAGTTGCCGCCGGCGATGCAAGAAACAGGTCATGTCAGCAAGGAAAAACAATAACCCTGAATAGAAGAGCTGTAAGGTAAAGTAGTAGAAGTGAGCAACCAACAAACAGGTTAGTGTTTACCAGTGCGGGTAGGTAGCCAAAGTGAGCCGTTTCAAATTGTGCATCATATCAGCAGGTTGTTTTCTCTGTGGTTTTTTTTTTATGTCCTAAATCACACAGAAACGATATAATTAGTATTGTAAACATTGGTGTTTAGTTAAGTGGGTACATACAAATCGCACTAATAATACATGTCTAGGGTATGGCAAGTATGATAAAAGAGATGTTGTTAGAGGCACAGAACAGGGCTGAAGCACAGAATAGGGTTCTGGTAGGAGAAATAAAACAACTGGAAATAGAACTCAAAGGGGATAGTAAGGAGATTAGAGAGGAAATGGATTCAATCAGAACAAAACATACAGAATTTGAGAGTAATTGTACAACAAGGTTATGTGAGGTGGAAGGGAGTGTAAAATTATTGGTGCTAAGGCAAACCAACATTACTAGTAGGGTAGAAGAAGTTGAGAGGAGTGTACAGGCAGAACATCAGCATGTTGACAGTTTGATCACACAAACCATTGTATTAGGGGATCTTATTAGTCATAATCTAGGTGAAATAGCAAAGACTAACAGTACATGTGAGGCATTGTGGAGGTGTGTCGAGGAGGAAGCTGTAGAAAGAACAGCACAGTTAGGTGAGATGGAAAGAGAGATTGCAGAAAACATAGTACATAAACTAAGCAGGATGCAAACAGAATTGTTGGCACAAGAAAGAAGATCAATGAGGTAAGGGAAGTAAATAATGGGGCTAGTGTGAGTATATTAACTGGGGGGTGCAGTAACATTAGGTTCAGCCAAAGTTTTCAGGTGAATCAGGTATTCATCCTTAGAGACATCTAAGTAAGCTGAATGAGTTCTCCTCAATTTTTAACTGCAATGATGAGGAAAAACTAATTGTGGCTAAGAGATCTATTATAGGCACCAGTGCCAACTGGTTGAAACTGGTAGAAGTTAAGGTTAAAACATTCAGAGACTTTGTGAGTGAATTCACAGGGGAATATTGGAACAGCAGGATACAAGGCAGAACTGTATCAGGGCAGATGTACAAGGTGCTGTCTAGAGAGCCATCTTAGTGCAGTAGTAGAGAGATCTAAATAGTATGATGTTCCCTTTACTGAGGAGGAAATAATTACACTTGTGTTTTCACAGACACCCGTAAATGTTCAAGAAGTGTTAGTTGGCAAATAAATCACAACTATTGAACAATTGAAGAAAATTCTCAAGGAGTTAGATAGGATACATAACCTCAAAACTAGCCAGGGACACCAGAGTGGGAGGAACGTTAACCAACCTAACCTGAGTAGGAGACCAGTAATTTGATTTGGACAAGACAGAGACATAGGTGCACTGGATGATAGGGGGAAAATGTTACAGAATAATACTGATAACAACCAAGGAATTGGTGGTAGGTATAACTTAAGACAGGGAGGAAGTAATTGACAAGGGGAAGGAAACAGACAGTGGTACAATCACTACCCAGGGCCACAGTTTAATAGACAAATCTATGAAAACAGGTACAGACCACAAGGAGCAGGAGGGTACTTTATGGGACAGGAAACTGTGAGGAATGATGGTTTGGTGGCAGAACGGCATATGGGGAAGTGCATGGGGCAAGAGAGGTTGGTCATATGGGGGGTAGACAGAATTATGAGCCAAGAAGGAATGAGGCACCAAGGGAACATAGAGAAAACAATAGATATAACACAAGCAGAGGTAATCAAGGAAACTAGAGGCGTCACCTAGCAAGGGCAGTCAGACTGAGGTGACGTGTGACAGGGAGCAGGTGGTTAAAGAAAAGCCAGTTCACATGGCTGCTGCTATATTCACTGGTGATAAAGAAATTTTACTAGGGGAAGAGGAACAGAATGTTAGGAAAACTGTAGTACCAGAGTTATCATGCAAAGTAGGGGATCAGGAAGTAGAAGTGTGTTCGATTCAGGATCTGAAATGTCAGACATTTCAGAACAGTTTTTACACAGTTGCAGCAACAAGGAAAGAAATAGGGTAGGTGAGCTGCTTACCCAATATTAGGACGTGTTCTTAAGTGAACCAGGCTTAACCTTTTAAAGGGAAAACCTACACCATTCCATGGGAATACAGGGATGATGTTGAGAAGCAGATCAGTGAGATGGAAAGTAAAGGTATTATTGAGAGATGTAACAGACCATTTGTAAATCCATTAGTACCCTATTTGCTGGCACATAAGACAACAGTTTATACATATTTTTGGCCCTCAAAAATTGCTATTCGTCTTATATGACGGTGCAAAAATTTTTGGTAGCCAAGAATCGTTTGAAAGTTAAGCTGTAAGCTGTGGAGTTGTATGATGTTTCAAGGAATTGCGTTTTTCGTCACAAATGAAAACAAGTGCCCCGTTTATTTTAATAAAAATCACGGTACAAAATTTTGATGAGTGTCATTCATAATAAAGGACACTTCCTCGCAGCGAAGCGGCGATCGATGCGAGCGTGTGCCGAGATACTTTGTCTCGCCAGCCTACAACTTTCGGGCGGAGGAAACGAGGATCTAGGTCCGCATGCTTTCATACTTTGTCTCGCAAGCATAAGACTCTCGGGCGGAAAAAACGAGGATATAGGTACCATACCACACATATACCGTCTAGTGCTAGGCTGGCGGAAATGAGCACAGGAATGTGATGACATTGCAAGCAGCTGTTGTTGCCCCGCATTGCCATGTAGTGCGCGGCATGCCTCTGTCTGGCGTTGCCAAGTCGCGCACACCTGCCGGCAACTGGAGATATCGCTGGCCTTGGCTCTTGGGCGCGTGGAGGGCAGTAGTAGCCAATGTTATTCGTTTATGTGTCTATTATGATGTTTAATTGCCGGTAATAAATGCATTGAAAATATATAAACTAAGTTTTTAATGTTTCCGGCAAAGGAAAAAAATATTTTTCTGTCGGGAATTTCAATATTAGTAATTTACTTTTTTTCAAGATTTTCTACCTTCAAAACCATTACTCATATGCGGGGTCGTCCTATATGCCGACAAATACAGTATGTGCTAGAAAAAAGGGTGGCAGTGTACGGTTATGTCTCGACACAAGAGGATTAAAGGACAGAATAGTTCCAGACATGCAGAGTCCAGTTGAGCCTGATACTTTGTTTACTGTGTTCTACGGATCAAAATATATCAGTACTACAGACTTTGTTAAGGGCTATTGGCAGGTACCCCTACATCCAGATGATAGGAAATATACAGCATTTTTGTATCATGGTAGGTCACACCAATTTAAAGTTTTGCCGTTTGGGTTGCCTAACAGTGTAGGGGAGTTTTGTAGGGTGGTATATGATTCATTCTTTGGGGACAGAACTAGAGGCCAGAGTACACACGTATGTAGATGTTTTAATTGCTAGTGAAGCTTTTGATGAACATTTGGAAATTCTATCTCAGTTATTAGCCAGGCTTAGAAAGGTAAATGTAACTTTAAAGTTAACTAAGTCAATGTTTTTAAAACAAGAAGTTGAATTTTTGGGGTTTAAACTCAGTGCAGATGGCATTCGGCCCGATCCAGACAAGATTAGTATAATTAGAAATTTTCCTTTACCAAGGAATGTTAAACAACTTAGAGAACTTTTGGGGTTATGTAACTTTTATAGGAGATTCGCAGAAAATTTTTCTGATGCAGTATCACATCTATTAAACCTATTAAAAAAGGATAGTAGTTGGAATTGGACAGATGGTTGTCAAGCTAGTTTTGAGAAATAAAAAAAATTGTTTTTAGAGGAGTGTGTTGTACACCACCCTGATTTTAGTAGGGATTTTTACTTCAGCACAGATGTTTCAGGCTATGGGTTAGGAGCCAAGCTGTTTCAGAAGGATGACAAGGGAGAAGAAAAATTAATTTCTATGCTTAGTCGAACACTGAATTCAGCAGAGAGGGCTTATTCAGTAGCAGAAACGGACTGTCTGGCAGTCGTGTGGAGCTTAAAAAAATTAAGAAATTTAGTGCTGGGTAGCAAAATAATAGTGTTGTCTGATCATCATTCTGTAACATTTCTACATTCATGTAAATTATTAGGGAGCAGGATAAAGGTGGTGCCTACCATTACAGGAATTTAATATTGATATTGTTTATGTAACAGGGGAAAAAAAAACAAGGATGCAGATTTATTAAGCAGAACAATATTAGAAGAAGGCGAATTAATTCTAGAAGAGAGGCCTAGGATGGGACCAGTTATAGCCAAAATTCAGATTGAGGAGGACAGGGATTTAGTGCAGAAATTCAGGGGTATAAGCGACAAACAGAGAGATGACGATTTGTGGAAGCAGGTAATTGCAGTGTTAGAGAATCAGGATAGGGATGTGAATAATCCTAAGGTGCTTAATCTGTTATCATGGTATTATTTCAGTGTCGGTATACTCTATCGAAGAGAAACACTTAGATGGGGGGAAATGGAAAATCTGTGTTCCTAGTGTGTTCCATGAAGTAAGCTGTTGGAATTCGGAGCTACACACTTTTAATATTTGCTTTAATGCACAAAATACATTTGCAACTATTCCTCCATGAAAATGAAAACATAAAAACAAAACACTGCCCAAAGAAAAAGAAAACTATGTATATAAAAATAGAACAAGTGAATAACATAATACGACTCAACATTCTGCCCACCTTGTCAATTTCAATTGACAACTTAAAAGAGGCTAATCAAACAATCCACCAAAAACTTTAAATGGTTTCACTCGTACTATTTTTGAAAGGTATACAACCTGCGAGTCACTTATTAACCTAGAACGGCAAAGGCACAATTTTGACGACTGGTCGCTTAACTTCTCCGGAAACAGTCTGCACAGCTACTGAACGCACACAATCATCCGAGCCTGGGAAGATGTTAGTGATGCGACCCAGCCTCCACTGATGAATCGGCATGTGCTCTTCCTTTAGAATGACCATGTCTCTGACCTGCAGGTTGGGCTGTTATCCACCATTTTGGCCGATTCTGAAGTCTCCACAGATATTCAGATGACCAGCATCGCCAAAAGTGCTGAACTATTCTTTGTACCATCTTCCATCTGGCCACATTGTTAAGTTTTACATCTGGTTCCTCACAATGTTGCAGTGCCAGCAACAAGTTTCCAATAAGGAAGTGGCCTGGAGTAAGTGCTGAAAGGTCACTAGGATCACTGGACAGTGCAGTAAGTGGTCTCGAGTTGAGACAGGCCTCAATCATATTCAGAACAGTGTAAAATTCTTCAAAGGTGAGATTGGCACCTCCCACGACAAAATACAAGTGATGTTTCATGCTCTTAACTCCAGCCTCCCAAAGCCCTCCTTGGTGAGTAGCTGCAGGAGGATTAAACCGCCAAGAAATACCCTGACCACCAAGGTGGTTGCAGACTGTTTGTTGAAGCTCCTGTGACTGGACCATTGCAAACAGTTCCTTCAGCTCGCGTGCCACTCCAACAAAGTATGTACCACAATCACTAAAAATCTCTAGAGGCCTTCCACGTCTAGCAATGAAACGCTTGAGTGCAGCCATGAATGCTGCTGTCGACAGGTCTTTCACTAGTTCAGTGTGTATGGCCTTGGTTGAGAAGCATAAAAATAGCGCTACATAACCTTTAAACTTAATTTTGCTGCATCTCTTGGAGTTATTTTGAAGCTGGAATGGCCCAGCGTAGTCAACCCCACAGTGTAAAAATAGACGTGAAACATCTACTCTTGGTGCTGGATGGTTGGCCATCATTTGACTAGCAGTAGTGGTACGCTGACGACAACAGGTCACTCATGCCCTTAGAGTATGGTGAATAATATCTCTGGCACGAAGAATCCAGAATCGTTGCAAGGCGGCATGCACCAACTGAAGTCCTGCATGAAGATTTACCAAATGTTCATGCATTATTACTAGCTTGGTCAACTGACCATGGGCTGGTAGCACGGCTGGATGTTTTTGCTCTTCAGGAACACATGATTTCCGATGAGTAATAGTATAGCCATCTTCCTGAGTGGAGCAGGTATCGAGCACTAACGTTTGTAAACTGCAATACAGTGCTACACTATTGTCTTGGGCAGACACTTTGTAATAATATGAATAACTACAACCTGGGGCAGTTTGCTTAAGGTTTACTATAGCGTAGTTGTTTTGGCAAAATATGTCATGTCACATCATCTGTTAATTTTGTTATTTTGATTGTTTGCAATGTACACCTATTTATCATGTCGCAGTTAAACCTGTACAAGACTTCAACTTTGTGCTAACTACCAATAATTAACACTCGGCTTTCCCTTAAAAATATCTCTACAGCAAGTTCAGTTTTCAAACACTCTACTCAATATACCCTATACATTAATGTTAAAAACTCTGTTTTTGAAACAAACGCAGTGATGGACTAAACAATTTTTTAAGCAAAACACTACTCTACAATTTCTACAACATTTCCGACCTTTTCTCAAGTCAATAGCTACAGACGTATTTATAGTTTAAAAACAGACAGTTAAAAGTGTCTTTTCACATTATGATCTCTCTTTTTGCCTCCACCACTCTCCCAAAATCGGAAGAGAAAAAGAAATTACTCATGCTCAAAATCAAATTCTGTATGTATAGTTCAGTCATAATTATTTCTTGACACAACCTTGTCATAGGTCCAGAGCAGCTGCAGACAAGGTGTCGCGGTCTGAAGGTCGTAGATTTCCAGGGCTGGATATCGATTCAGAACGCGCTAATCAGCTGAACGTGACATCACCCACTGACGTACACATGGCATTACCACACACTTCCTCATAACCACGACTGTTCTCCTGCAACACTCCTCAAGAAAATTAATTCGTCTCCGGCCGATACATTATGTTTACGACAAAAAAAAAATACAAAAAAATAACACTGTATAGAAAAATTCTGGCCTCTAATAGTGAATTCTCTATATTTATATAATTTCAAAGGCTTTAATAGGGAAGGACACTTATTTCCATGCCTCAAGGACACGTGATTCCGGTACATACACTCTCAGTCAAGGCCGCTCTCATCGTAACATACTCGGCATTTCTCTCTTATTCTCTTTCTCCCTGCTGGCCATACTTACATACTTCGCGACTCAACATAGTTCGAGACCCGCTATAGAATAGAAGTGGTACCTACGTTCTCAAGTTTGGGGCCCTCCAGAACTGGTTTAAATTAGTTTAATTAAATTTACTTTCAACTGACGGGGTCATAAAATTACTCTACTTCTCTTTTACTTTTCTGGCTTTATTTACTTTACTTTCAGGCACTCTAGGGTAAACCTCACATTTTCCCTAGCATTTTTTCTTCTGGGTTTTACTGTAATAGTCTTTACAAGAAGCAGATATCCCATAAGGTAGGTTCCTTTTCCTTTTTGCATCCCTTCTCCCGTTTTCATCGACGACATAAAATTTTCGGGAGGGGATGTACCACACTGTGTGTCAAATGATTAGGTGGCATTTTACTTGGATAAAAAGTCACGCCCAAGTATAATTCCAGTTATGGGAGCCGCAACAGTGTTGATTAGGTGTTGATAACACATTTTACCAAAGGGGAACCATAAATTTATGGACTTATCAGTTTGTAGCTCGTGTTGTATAACACCAACAAATTTGTTCAGAGTCATCTTTTCTCCTATACTGTTCAGGCATCAGGTTCTCGTTGACTAGGGACACAGCCGCTCCACTATCAATAAAAATGGGTACCTCTTGCTTGAATACATGGGACTTAAATACCGGTACACCATCTATGATTTCCAGGGGTGTTTTCATTTGGTAAGTTTTCTCGATTACCGTCCGTTCCTCTACCTTATTTCTGCCATTGAGGCGTTCTTCTGCGGTTTTACATTCACGGCTTATGTGACCGGAGTGGTGACATCTATAACATACAGGAGTACAGTTTTCTACATCCCACCATGAGCGTTGTACACCCCTATTCCACTCCTGCAGGTCTCTGACAGAGTACGCGCATTTACAGTCCCGTATACACCCCTGCGCTGTTGGCAAATTCTTAGTCACAGCCTGTGTCGACAACTCCTGCTGAAGCTGACTTTGTACTTGCCCGATCTCCGCTCGTCTGTCCATCTTTACTGGAGTATGCAGCGAAGTTACTTCCTCTGCTAATTTTTTTAACTGCCACTGTAGAGCATCTATTGTTTTACAGATTTGAACGTACTTTTCCTGCTCCTTAACGCTCGAACTTGAGACTAAACGTCCACCACGTACCGGCATTGGGCTGTCCTCTACATCCCTTGATCGCCTAATTTTTGCACACAAAAATCCTGCCTCTGCCTTCCTTATATTCGTTTGCAACTGGTTTAGCGAAGGGTTGTCGAACAACACCATTTGCATTAACGTTCATGGTTGTAAACCCCTTAAAACAAATTTTACTTTATCTTTGTCTTTCATATCTGGATCAAATTTTTCCCACAAATACAGCACATCGTAAAAAAATTCCTGAACGCTCTCTGTTTCACCTTGTTTACTGGCAAGCAATTTAACCTCTATCTTTTCTTGTCGGCACACTGGCTCAAACACAGCGCTTAACCCCTCAGTCAGATCTTCTAATGTCTTCAACTCGCCCAGCAAATTTTCCTAGCATTCGTACCATTTCAAACCTACATCTGTCAAAATGTTCGGAAAATTGGCTATACATTTACTTTCGTTCCAGCAATTTGCCTTGGCTGCCCTCTTAAATTTACAGACGAAGTCATCCACATCCTCTCCTAGTGCATCTGAAAATGTTCCTGGTTCTGCAAACCAGCTTCCGCCCTCTATCTTAACGTCTAGTATCTTTGAAATTTATACCACTCCTACAAAGATGTACAGCTAAGTTTAAACATAATCGTAATTCCGGGGCACGGCTGACAAACACAACAATTACCTAATTTCCGAAGTAACACCTTCGTCGATTTTATTTGCTAGCCTTAAATATTACTTGCCTACTCCACCTTCAACCAGAAGGCATAAAAAATATTTTTAAATTAATTTTTATGACACTAACCAGAAACTTAAGTCAAAATTGGCTTAACACTCTGAATTTTTAATTACAACCTAATTATAGGGAACGTTACCCAGAGCCTCTAACCAAATTATGTTATGGGGGTAACTTGGGGCGTGTCTAGCTTCCAGATGTAGAGAACTCACAAGAGGTACACAACCTTAAAATATGTCCGTTATCAACCATGAGTATTAAAGTTAAAGAGTTTGTTTTAAGAATTTAATAAAAAAACCTAAATCAAAGAAACATTTACAAAATTTTGACTAGAATTGACATGCAAGATAAAAAAAAATACTACGTACGACTTATCATCATTACTACATTTTCATTTCTGTGACACAAATACAGTTACTGTTATTAAACTTAATCACCTACCAATAATTACTGTCTAATAAATCTCTAGATGAGTTTTCCAGACGTCTGGACCGTTCACAACTACAGTGCAATTAATTTGATTATTTACGTCTCTTATCGTAACTCCTAACAGCCTCAAGATAGGGGGTGTTTCCAAATTGAATAAATAAATATAGTTAAGTTACATGTTCCGATAGCCTGTCTTCACTCTATTCCAGCGGCACCTTCCCACTGCCTCTGACTGACGACAACAACCCCAGGGGGAGGTGAGACTCCCCTTATATAGCTCATGCCCTGCTTAGCCTGCATTTCGCTTGAGGCGATGATCCCGATGCAGTGCCCCCGACACGTGGAAACATAACCGCCCGGGTTTTCGGTTAAATCTCCATGACCAGTAGTAATCCACAAGGACTGTGCCAAAACACGAAATATAAATCCAATAAAATTATGAAATTTCGAATTGACCGGAAATTTGGACAAAAAATTAGGCCCTCATAAAAATCAAACATAACAATATAGAGGTATAGTAGGTGGCACTCACAACTGCAGGGTTGGTAGACTGTCACAGCCCTATCACGAGTGTGATATTCCCAAGTTCTCTGGTCAGGACCGCATACACCCCAAAACACATTTGAATAACCTGAAAGTCTTTTTTGCCATATATGGATGCACTGAGGAGGAATAGCTGATTGTATCTAAGTGGTCAATCACCGGTGTGAGTGAAAACATGTTTAGGTTAAGTGGTAGCAGAATGAAAACCTATAATTATTATAATGTAACCACATTTACTGCAGAATATTGGAACAAACAGATTCAGCAGGATAGTCTGGTGAGTCCGTTTGTGTACCCTGAAGGAGAGAGAGTGGTCAGCCAGGGACAGGTTGGAGGAAGTAAGGCTAAAATTAAAGCATCCTGCAAGGAGAAGGGGAAAACAGCAGAAGGGGTGTGTGGGAAAAGTGAGTATATGCAAAAATTGTGTTTGCTGTATGAGGGTCCCTTTAAAATTTTGAGAGAGGCAGGTAAGAATGCCAGGGAATTGGGGCATCTCAGAAATGGGGGAGGCATCAGAGGAATATATAACCAGTTTTCACTAAAGCCTTATTTTAGCTAAGTTCACTAGGTATTTAGGGATTTTTGTACTGTTGCCATAGTGTGATGGAGACATTAACTGAGAGGCTAGGTGATCTTTTTCTTGTTTTGTGTTTGGGAGTAGTTGTGGTATTTCACATGTGCTTTAACATTAGGGTAATAACTTAGTGTAATTTTTATTTTGTGTCTGCATTTTAGGGTTAATCATTTGGTCTGTATGATTGTTTAACGTTTGTTGAACCAGGGTATTTTGCCAAAACTAAACTAGGGTTTCTAATTTGGGGGATGTTTGTTTTGTTTGTATTACCGTACATGTAAACATAATGATTTTTATTTCTTTATGTGTACAAAACCTGCACACATCTCTGGTAATTATTGGATGTAGTAAGTTCACCAGTTGTATGTCACTACTCATTATTTCAGTGTAGTATTTGTTATTTGTGTTTGTATATATTTTTTTAAATTCTTGTAACATGTAGAGCAAAAATTTTGTCTGTATTGTAGCATCCATCATAGGCAACGTGTTGCTGGAAACCAGCTGAATAATCATGTAACCAGCAGGAATAAGTAGTGAAATTCCATTGTTCGTGAGTTTGTATTGTCAGATCAAGAGCTGCCTGAATTTAACTGTGGAATTGTGAAGGGGTTGCGGACCATGTCCCTATTTAACATTTTTGATCTGTGTATGTATGTCTTGCTGCTTTTAGTCATGTGATGAATCCCTTATGGCACTTTGAATATGGTAACACAGGTATTGTTATTTTGTCTTTTCCTTGTGGTCATTTGACAAGTAAAATGTTGCTCAGAATATTGTTTCAAGCATTCTATCTAGGTAATCTTTTATAACATATTGAGTTATTAAGCCATTTCCAACCTTATGGGACTTGTACTACAATTGAAGGAACTCAATTTAATGTGATTTTGAAGCGTGAGGTGTCAAAATATACTCCTTTTAGTTCTGAACAGATTATTTTTTTTAATTATTTCAATACCGAGGCTATTTCAGTCTCTTCAGGGTGTTTAGTATGTTTGAGATTTAGCCTTAATTTAGTAACAAATATAGATTTGAATATTTTTATTACAACTGCACATGTATCTGTTGATCGAGCATTTTCCTGTAACTTATTGTAATAACATTTCGCTGTACGTATAGTGAAATTTCCAGTTCCTACCATAATTTTATTTTAGTTTATTTTTGGCCGATTTTTATGTGGTATAGTTTTATAGTGAATTTGAAGTTGGCTAAGTATCAGGTAATGTGCTGTAACTCTAAAATCAAGCTTCCCATATCAAGTTTGGTATCAAAATGCTCAGCATTGAATTTCCTAAATTCTTGCTAAGTGAGTTTTTGTTGTATACTGTGTCAATTAAGTACTAGTAGGCTTTATGTAAATTGGTATAACTTTTAGGGAAGTGGTGGTCTTTAGCAGTCAGACACAGCTGCGCCGATGGTGGGCGTAGCTTTCCTGGAATCCATGCCCTATAAGGCCATGTTGTTGGTGATTGGCTACAAGCCAGTGATGGAATGTTGAGGGTGTTTGTGACATCTGCAAAGCAAGTGCAAGGACGAGCAGAACTATTTTCTGCATCTGCAGTAACTTCCTATTTTTGTGTTCACAACTTTATTTCTACATCATTCGATTACACTCCACTACAACCTTAGCCAATCCACTCTCCTCCTACAACAACCACCACCACGTTCCCGCTCTCACTCATGCCAACCACCACACCTCACATTTACCTGTTACATACTCAATTCCCTAACCTCAATCACTTGCAATTATATACACAACACTCCATCTTCCCTTAAACAAAACCCCTAAGGTGGTACCTAAACTAACAGACCTTACCAATAACAACAATGATTCCTTACAATAGACAACACTACAAATAACAACAAGGCTTCTTTATAACAGATAACACATAACAATTACACTCCACTTCTTTCTGCCCTACTACAGGTTCAGTCTGTCGGGGGGTTTGCTTATTCGCTCTGACTGCCTACGCCCGACCTGCAGCCCTGTATTCAGGTATCCCCTAGGGAGCAACTTCTGCTCCCCAGGTGAGAATCCTCTAAAAGGCGAGCCTGGGGGTTCGCTTCTAAGCTCTATGTTCCGAGTAGGATTTGGGTCAGCAGCTACCTGAATTTCTTATTCTGCTCTTGTACCACTTCCCCCGTTGCGAACTGGGCGAGAATGCTGAAGTCGATACTCTAACCCGTTACTCTCGCACCCCTGAGTGCGAACCCTCTCTTTTTCCCTTATATGTGGGTGTCTGTGCTCTGGCAGACCTGACTTCCTAATGTGCTCGGCGTGCACCACCCTTTGCAATGTTTCATTTTCCCTCCACAGTACCAAATAGGTTAGCGGGCTGAGGACCTTTACTACTCTCCCTGGGAACCATTGCCTGGCCTTATTCCCATTGCATGCCTTTCCTAACACCCATACCTTTTCTTCTATTTTGTAACGGGGTACCTTCTTCGGATTCCCCGTATCTCCCGTTCTGGGTCTAGCTGGGGCCGTACCACTGGGCTTCAGCATTGTGAGACGAGTTTTGGGGGAGTGCCGGAATACTACCTCTGCCTGCTTTTGCCCGGTGGCCGAACAGGGTGTGTTTCTATTTGCAAATAGGAAATTTTGGATCCGGTGCTGCATGTCCCGGTCCTTGTGGTGTGACTGATCCACAACTTGCTTTTTGAGAGCTTGCTTGATTGTTTGCACTGCCCTTTCCGCCAAGCCGTTGGATTGGGGATGATACGGGGGGGGGGGCTATGTAACAGTTTACCATTCTTTCGACAGAAGTTGTGAAATTCTGAAGATTGAAATGGTGGCCCATTGTCAGAAACTAAGGTGGTGGGCAGTCCAAACGAGGCAAAACAAGACCGCAATTTCTCAATGACCGCCCCAGCATGAGTCTTCGTCAATTGCCATGCCTCTACCCATTTGGAAAAATGGTCACACAGAATAAGAATTTTGACCCCCTCCACCTCCAAGAAGTCGATGTGAACACAGTCCCATACTTTGGTGGTTTGAGGCCACGCCACCATGGAAACCAGATTGCGGGCGCTCCGCCAGCTCTGGCAGGTTTCACGTTTCTCCACTGCCTGCTGGATATCCACATCTATTCCTGGCCACCAAACCGAGGAGCGTGCCAACATTTTCATCCGAACTATCCCTGAATGCCCATCATGTAAGAGTTTCAATACCTCTAATTGTAGTGCTGCTGGAATAACCATGTGATCTCCCCACAGTAGACAATGCTCTTGGCAGGACAACTCCAAACGCCTACAAAATAAAAGGTTTCAATGCAGTGTCTGTTTCCTGACCCGGCCAGCCATCTTTTGTCATGTCCACCACCTTTCTTAGACATCTGTCCCCCTTTGTGGCCTCTGCTATTGTCCCTACCCCCATTGGCATTGCCAGAACCTCTTGAAGGGAGAAGACACATTTATCTATAGAGCTGACACATTCATCCCTCCCTGGGCTGTCCATGGGCAGCCGGGATAGGGCATCAGCATGACCCATAAGAGACCCCTTTCAGTATACAATTCTGTAGTTATACGCTGACAACACTATTGCCCAGCGCCGTAGCCATTGGTTTGCTAGGATAGGAATTCCCTGCTCGTGACCCAAAATTATTTTTAAGGGTTGGTGGTCGGTGCACAGCGTGAATTGCTGCCCGTAAAGATACTTATGAAAACGTTTCACTGCAAACACTATGGCCAACGCCTCTTTATCAATTTGCGAGTAGTTTTGCTCAGCTTTGGATAGTGTGCTGGAAGCAAATGCTACTGGCCTTTCGACCCCCTTAATGTAGTGACTCAGGACTGCTCCCACCCCATAAGGGGACGCATCACATGCTACTATGGTTGGCAAGGTTGGGTCAAAGTGAGTTAGCACACAGTCTGACACAATCCTTTGCTTAGCCCACATGAAAGCCTGTTGACATTTTCCACTCCACTCCCAATTCCTACTGCCTTTTGACAACTCGTGCAGTGGTTTTAACTCACTGGAGGACATTGGAAGAAACTTATGATAAACTGTACGAGTCCCAGAAAGGATTTAAGTTCACTTACATTTCGGGGAACTGCTGCCTGACAGATTGCAGAGACCTTCTGCGGTGTCGGGCGTACCCCGTTTCCATCAATGAGATGACCTAGATACTCAACAGACTCCTGAAAAAACTGACACTTTGCTAAATTGACCTTAATATTAAGTCTGTTCAACCGCTCAAGTACACACTCCACTTTTTGCCTACAGTCCTTTTCGTCCCTACCTACAATCAGGACATCATCAATATAACAAAACACATCCTTTAACACCTGCAGAATTCTGTCCATCACAGATTGAAATATAGCTGGGGCACATGCCACCCCAAATGGCAGCCGTTTTCACTGGAAAAGGCCAAGATGAGTGTTTATGGTGAGATACTCTCTGGAATCTGGGTCCACCTCCAACTGCAAGTAAGCATTGCTGAGATCTAGCACCGTGAAGATGTGTCCCCCTGCCATGTTTCCCGCCAGTACATCTTCCAACTTGGGCAAGGGATAAGTGTCGACCTTAATCATCCTATTCAAAGTAGACGCTTTAAAGTCCACACACAGTCGAATGCCCCCGGACTTCTTAACAATAGGTACAATCGGGCTTGCCCAATCGCTATGCCTTACTTGAACTATCTTTCCAGACTCTTGTAGCTCTCGCAACTGCTTTTCCACCATTGGCAGTAGGGTGTAAGGCACTGAATACGCCTTGTGGAAGACAGGTGTTGCTTCTTCCTTTAGCAAAATACGGGCCCGAAACTCACGTATCGCACCTGGACACTCCCGGTCAACTAACTGTGGCCACCTTTATTTCAGCTCTCGTCCCCATTGGTCTTGATGGTCCAATGTGACAGATTTGGTCTCTTGAGTTACTTCACTGGATGACTCCTCTATGGTCAGTCGCCTCCTCCAACTGGGTAGTATCACATCCAGCCAGTCCCTGCCGAGAAGCGGAGTTGTTCTTCTACATGATGCAGTCACTATGAGGGGAAGGGCATGTGTCTTGCCGGAAACGCCAACCACTTGCACTTCAATTTGCCCTACCACTGGTAACTTGTCCCCAGTGACTGCCTTTAGAGTCAAAACACACTTCTTGAACTTGGCTGCAGGAAACAGCTCCTTACATGTACTGAAGAATACAATTGACACACTGGCACTGCTGTCCATTTCCATTTCTATACGCTGGCCCTCCACTAATAGGACTACTTTATGAGGCTTATTTACAGATTTAATATACACCCGTTCCCAATTTCCTGGGCCAATACACCCATGTAACTGTTTGATTTCCCAGGCTTCCACCGAGTCAACACATTCCTTCATGGCCGCATCCCCACTAAATTCAGCTGGACCTTGGACTTGATTAACACTACGTTTCTTCCTGCACATTCTTGCAGCATGTCCTCTCCCCGCGCACTGGAAACAGGTCCAGGCTGCAGCCGGGCACCGATTGTATGCATGTGCTCTACCACATCTAGTGCACACCCTTTCCTGGGATCCTGTCCCTGCAGCCTGAAAGCGTTTATTTTGCTGATTACCTGGCGGGCGGGAAGTAACTTTCAGTGCTGATTCTGCTGCTGTTGATTCCGCTGCTGTAGGTTGCAATTGTTTGGTCTAGGATGCTGCCAACTCCATGCTGACCGTGATCGTACTCGCCCTATCAAAAGTGAGGTTAGGTTCAATAAACAGTTTGTGTTGGATCATCTCGCTGCTTAGTCCGCAAACTAACCTATCCCTCAGAGCCTCGTCGAGAAACTCACTAAAGTCACCTACACTCGGTAGGCTTTTAAGCTCCATAATATATTGAGACACCTTTTCTGTTGCTAGTTGATCTCGTTTATAGAACTTGTAACGTTCCGCGATTATCATACGTTCTGGTGAAAAATGACGCGATAATATAGTCACAATTTCCGTAAATGACGTGGAGGTCGGTGGTGTGGGCAACAGTAAATTCTTTAAAATTCCATAGGTCTTGGAGCCCGACAATGTGATGAATAACGGCACTTTAACCGTTTCCTCCATTTTGTTCACAATGAAAAACTGCTCTAGTCGATCGATGTAGGAGCCGAAGTCTTCTTTATCGGGGTCGAACTCGCCGATGTGGCCAACCAGCCCCATGGTCGAAACCGGATTTGTAGCACGCGTAATCGGTACTTACAATCCTCGTTGCCAGTTTTGTGTTCACAACTTTATTTCTACATCATTCTATTACACTCCACTACAACCTTAGCCAATCCACTCTCCTCCTACAACAACCACCACCACCACGTTCCCGCTCTCACTCATGCCAACCACCACACCTCACATTTACCTGTTACAAACACAATTCCCTAATCTCAATCACTTGCAATTACATACACAACACCTATCAGCCATTAAGTAACAGAAACCACTAATTAACATGTCAATTGCATTAATAAATCTAATCTAAGGTCAGGGCCAAGCAGTTTAGTAATGAATTGCAACAAAGGAATTTAATTGTTTGATTACCACTTTGGCAAAGAGATGACAGTTGGCGCAAGAATATGTAAGGGTGGCTGAATCAAGGCAAGCAGCAGACCTGGCTGGGGATTCGAGTCGGAATCGCGAGGCGAGACCGACGTGTGCTAGGCAGGGAGAGTTCTATTTGAAATTGCGAGATGGGCGTGTGCTAGGCCGAGGGCCGAGAGAGTTGCTGGTATGGGATGGAGGCAAGCGTGGCCGCCCTCTCCATGTTTAAGGCAGTTTGCTAGCTTTTTCTTAAGACTTTAGAAGTGGTGAAGGAAGCGGCCAAGTAGCTGCAGGGTTTCTTTTTGTTCTATTTGAAACTAAGGACCGTCATATTTATTCTTTTGTGTAATTTATACAAGTCACGTCTGCCGTTGTAGTCTTTTCGGCGCGAAACTCTAACCAGGCCTAACGTGACCCTTGCATCAGACATCTTGATCCCGAGGGGAACAGCAATGTGAATTTTTTATAACAAATTGATCAAGCTAAATAAGTTAAACTTCAAGTGATTTAATCGGGAATTTGGCCTAATATATGTATATCATCCTTCTCGAGACTCTTGACTGGAGCTGTCCGGCAAACTTTTATGTAGAGACCCATTACACCTATTATTTCCATGAAGGGGAGGGTTTTAACGAGCGGTTTCATCATAGCTCAACGATACTAAACATTGTGCTGAAAATTGTAATTGAACTTAAAGTCTTTTCCGATATTTTCTGGAAAGAGACATTTTAAAAATGATTTTTCAAAGGTTCATATCTCCCTTAAAAATAGCACTAGACGAAAATGACTTGGTGTGACTATACCTCAATTTTTACGAGGACTCACCTCCCAATGGTTGTAACATAAGTTAAGAAACATCCTGTATAATCGGAATATTTAAATGGTTTCATCTGTATTTCACATAAAAATTAAATTAAGTTGTGTATACATTTGCAAATATATAACTGTTCTTTACAGCATGTAATATGTAATACATATTTTATTTTACTAATCTTACCAATTATGGGAATCATTTGTCTATTGTACAGGCAGTCATATTATGACAATGTCAAATGTGTTTCAGACAGTGGAAAAGGTAAAAATTATGTTCAAGCTGTCAAATAACATTCGTAACCATCCAAGTAAATTTTTCACATATTTAAAGTTCCCTCCCCCCTGCTTCAAATTTTTAAATAAAACCTGATATTTTTAAAAAGTCATTTTATATACAAAATCCAAATATTTTTTACAGGAAGTTGTTCACAAAATCTGTTCAAGGTATCCAATAACACACCTTACCACCCTAGTAATTTTTCACATATTTCTAGATTTTTTTCCATCACTGCTGACATAAAACCTGAAATTCTTATAAAGTTATACTTGCATAAATACAAAATCCAAATATTATTTACACCAAATTACCCACAAAATCTGTTCAAGTTATCAAATAACACACTTTTTTCTGTCCTAATAATTTTTTTCACATATTTCTAGAAAAAATTTTTCATCAAATGATGACAAAACCAGAAATATTTACAAAGTCATGCAAGAGTAAATATAGTGTCCAAATATTATTTACTGCAAGTTACCCACAGAATCTGTTCGAGTTATCAAATAACACACCTTACCATCCTAGAAATTGGTTCCACATATTTCTACATTTTTTACCAAATGTTGACATAAAACCTGAAATTGTTATACACACACATTCATGTATACAAAATTCAAATATCATTTACAGAATATTTTCTTACTGAAGTGTAACACAATTTTTGTCATCTGGGTTATGTTACTTTTTATATATTGATTTCCTTCTTGTCATTCATATTAGTATAAATAAAACTTTTGCCCAGAATAAATAGTTATATATGAACAGTATAAATAGTATCAAATATTTTCCAAACAATGGTAATGAGTAAATAAGTGTTTATAGAGAGTATAGAAACCATTTCCATCATATAATCAGTGCCCTAGCTCACTCAGGCATGTAATATGTTTCAACTGTATTTCAAATGATTAAAATTTTTATATAAAATCTCTAAATGTTACACAGTGTAAAACAATTCAACAGCTATTTACAACATATTAAAAATGTTTTGCTTTAGAAAATGTGTATTCCAATTTTTAGTTTGTGTGTTGCAACTATTTCTGTTTCTTCTGTAATACACAAATAAATGAATGTAACTTGTGTAATGCACAGGAAGTAAAGAAAAGTATGAAATTCGGAATTAGTATAACATGTGTCACAAACAGTGAATACAAACAAATGTGCAATTTTTCTTCAAGCCATCAGTATCAAATTTCAGTCAGACATTTGTGTTTCAAGAAAGTGATCAATATTCTTTAGGGTGTGAAACTTTTCAAAACAAGGGTACAAACAAAGGCCTACATCACACTCTTTACAATGATATCTGGAGTCCTTTCTTTTCTTGGGATCCAACTGTGTGTGCTTGCAGACGTTACACACTCACTGGGAATTTTTCTTCCCCCATCAACTGCCGGCAAAAGTTGTGGGAAATGGAGGGTGGTCAGTTGAGTTGGCAGATTTCCAGATGACGGGCACCCACTTTTTGTTGTTGCATGTACTTGGTCGGATTTCGCAGTGATTTCCCTCATAAGCTGGAGCTGGAAGTCAGCTATAGAGACATTCTTACCTGTGTTTATTTTGTACATTGCGTGTGCATTCAGAACAGCTAAGTCGATTATGTGAAAAAAAAAAATTGTGCCACTTGATGGTCTTTCTCAGACATTCAATGGAACTCAAGAGCATATCAACTTTATCAACGGAACCAATGTGAGCATTGTACTCTTTTACAGACAGGGGCTACATAATTTCTGCATCTGTATTTCTGTCTACTTTCCCACACGAGACACGAACATCAGCAAGTAAAGTAGTCAACATTAATACATCTTGTCTGTCTGCCCAATTTGTAACCATTACATTTTCTGTTTGTTGGCTTGATGATTCTCCTCTTTTCAACTTTCCATGAAATTTTTGCATCTGTCTTCTGTTACTATGAACAGTTTCACATAAGTGTGTCCCTTGTATGTGAAACAGTCAGCGAGTACTGGACTGGTGTACCAGTTGTCTGTGTAAAGATTGTGACCCATGTTCAAGTATTGTTGCATTAGAGTCAAAACAGCTGCACCTGATATTCCTAAATCAGTGTCTGAAACAATATTTGTTGTGGCACCAGTATAAGAGATGAAGTCCAAAATATAGTCAGTTTCACAATCAGCCAAAACAAACAAATTTACACCAAACCTATGCCATTTGGTTTTGATATACTATTTGAATAAATGGCGAACTTTGAATAGAACCAGACTCATCTACAGTAGAGCCCCGATTTAACGAACTCGGGAATAACGAAAACAGCGATTTAACAAAGGGATTTTTAGGAACTATAAAAAAATAAGCAAAAACATATGAAATAACTAAGTAACTTTGATAAAATAAAACATAAAGTGTTGTGTAAGTCTATTAAAAATACGTTTAAAGCCGCAGTGTAATCATTTTTCTCCGTAGATAGTGTTAAACCATCCGTCAAGAAACAAAAAAAAATTGTTAAAATTCATTGAAATCTTCAGCTGCGGGAGTGATTTTGAGCTGAGTGCACGCTGCCGAGCAAAGCCGGCCAAGCGAGCGACGCTGTGTTGCATAACAAACGCGTGCCTAGATCCTCATCAGGGCGGCTGGCGAGTGAACGAGCATCTGGATACCCAGTCCACACAGCGCCACAGCAGACAGCACGGGTACTAATTCACAGATAGTGCTTTGCGTCTCAGTCCGAATGCGCTACCGTGCAGCGTGCTTTACTGCCTAATTCTTTTGCCGATAGAATGCAGTGGTGTCCAGCGTGATTATTTTCTGACACCTCCCGTAATAAAACCAGCTTATCTATAAAAAGAAATACATTATTATATTATTTATGCAGACTTTTTACCACGAATTTATTTACATAAATAATATGTTTCGCCAATGCTAAAAAACGCTCGAGTGCAAAACATTTTTAGGCGGGCAGCAACCAGTTTATTTCACGAGCACGGCAGCCTGTATGTTACAATGGCCGCTGCAGCGTGTATTTATTAATTTACCGTTATATCGCAAACTTTCACTTCAGTTTTCATGGCTTTTTTTTAATGGAAATTTACTAACATTTCTTGTTGGCGTGGGAGAGAGATGGAAAGAAAGATGACTTGGCGGTGTTTTTCATCACTTCTCATGTGTTGATGCGGGCGGCCTAACTCACTGGGGGCGTGCTCGCCTCGACGAGTGTTCAACTGGCAATTTTTAAATTTTTTCGTAATTTTTTTTTCTTTTACGGCCACGGCTTACCTATTGATGGTAACTGCTATATGTTGTTTTGTGGGCTATCATACTTTCTAACAATTACCTCCATTTCCGACAAAAAATGCCCGAGGATTTAACTGTTTTTTTGGGGGGGAGGGGGGGAATTTAAAGTTGAATTTAACGAAACTTCGATTTAGAGTAAACATTTTCGGGTCCCGTGGCATTCCGTAAATCGGGGTTCTACTGTATACACAAACTTTCAAATGGTGTAAATTTAATTTTGAAGCACTGTTTCAGCTCTGAAATTATCATTTCAAGTTTGTGAAGCCTGTTATTTTGCTCCTGCTTCTCATTATCACAAAAATGTAACTAACACAGAAGTAAGAGGTTATCTCTCTTGACATGACCTTGCCAAAAGTAGGGGTGTGTAAAAGAGTGTCCTTTGACTAACAGTCATTAAATTTCAGTTTTTTGTTTCTAGAAATGAGCATTGGTACAGCCAAAAACAAATATATTTCCTGCCTGTCAGTATCAGTCCACTTGTTCAGAAAGAATACTGAGTACGATTTCCATTTTGTGTAACATACAAAAAATGCCTGTGTTTGTTTCAGCAGCTATTTTTCGTGCTAAATCATTAGTAACAAAACATTCAAAGTGTTCAAGCACTGAAGATTTGTTATTCACACCTAAGTTGTCAGAATGAAAACCAGATTGTTCAGTGACAAACTAATGCAACTTATGTACAAACTGATAATCACTTACACAAGTAAATTTATTTGTAATCTCTGGCATGCAATCTTGAGACCTCCATTTTTTCGCGGTGGTTCATGAAGATTGACTTCATCACTGTCACTGCTATCACTTACTTCTTAATCACTTTTCGAATCTCCTGACTTAGTTGTGCTTGTCAGTTCACATATTTGCCGCGCCTCGGTTTCTGTGAGTCCATCATAACCACTGTAATAAGCCGTTAGACTACAAATAATGACAAAATATTTTTACTTTGTCATAGTTTTTACTAAACAATCACACTGAAAATACGTTCATAAGCAAAACTCAGTGCACAAATTGATCCCTTTCATACAGAATACTGAAGTATATTTGCCAAGTGAAACAGTCCAAAGTAATATAATAATGTTGCACGAGTTACTTGTCAAAAATATTCATTTATTTATGTGCAACTCTCCTGCGCATTCACATCTTTCATCTTTGAGATGAAACATACAGCGCTAGCTATGTAAAGTGCCTTGCCCCACTACCCCAATGTATGGTGGATTTCTTTAATTTTTCTCACGTCCTTATTACTGTTGATGTGTTAAACTGACCTCCCTACTAAGGTGTTGCCACGCCTCCAGGCTGCTCAGGTATCTCTGCAACTGTCTATGTGGGTGTTGCTGTCGCAGGCAGCGCAGGGACTTATTATTTTTAAAGTAGACTTCAGAGAAGTAAAGAGCCTGATCATATAGAAGTAGAGCCTGGCTTAACTGAACACTATTCTAAGATTGATAGATCATACCAGCAGTTTTTTTGTTTTGTTTTTTTTTTTTTTTGTTCATGATTTACACCTAGATGTTTTACTTAATTTAGGCCTAATGAATTGTAATTTCTCTTATAATAGTTCTTTTTGTATGATAAAATCAAACAGGTGAGCACCAATATTTAACATTGAATATCAGTTAAGTTTATTTTCATAAATGTATAGATGTTTATACCTCACAAATACTGGGGAAATTTTGGTTTAAATATATTTTTGTGTTTGAGAAAAGGAAGGGACTTGAACATCCTGTTGCTGCCAAAGTGTAAATGTATCCCTCCGTATGTGCTGTTTTTGGTTTGATTCTTTTAGTCTCTGTAACCCAATTTCAAAATATTGTAAAACGTAATAATAAGTTTTAGTACGTATATTTAATTTTATGCAACTTAGTTTTACAGTAAGTGTAATATAATTAAGAGAGTTTTTAGGTTCTAGCTGCGGACGTATTCATTCGTGGACCTCAGCACAAAAAATACAGCTTCAGATTTTGTGGTTAGGTAAAAAATTTGAGCAAGTCCACACGCATAGTAGGCAGAGCAGGGACTTATTATTTTTAAAGTAGACTTCAGGGAAGTAAAGAGCCTGGTCTTACAGAAGTAGAGCCTGGTCATACAGAAGTAGAGCCTGGCTTACCTGAACACTATTCTAAGATAGACACATCATACCAGCAGTTTTTATTTT
Organism: Medauroidea extradentata; assembly: GCA_003012365.1. NCBI lineage: Eukaryota > Metazoa > Arthropoda > Insecta > Phasmatodea > Phasmatidae > Medauroidea > Medauroidea extradentata. The sequence goes on along the minus strand of PNEQ01033871.1, from coordinate 7,455 downwards.
TTTTTTGTTCATGATTTACACCTAGATGTTTTACTTAATTTAGGCCTAATGAATTGTAATTTCTCTTACAATAATTTTTTTTGTGTGATAAAATCTAAGTGTTGAGCACCAATATTTAACATTGAATTTCAGTTAAGTTTATTTTCATAAATCTATAGATGTTAGTACCTCACAATGTGTTTGCTACGTTATCGTGTCAAACTCTCATCATGAAATATTACTAAATAAGTGATAATAGTTTGTACTGAATTCTTACAAATTTTTGTTTCATGCACTCATATAAAGCATGAATGTATGTAATTTTTTTGTACGTACTTTCAGACAGACTAAAGGACTGAAGTTTAATTGCTGTGGCAAGCCAACTGAAAATTGTGATTTTGGGGGTGGGAAAGGAAGGTGTTTATCGTATAGGGACCACATGTTTTCATGTGCAGTAGAGAGACCTGACATGAGACGGTTTTGTGGCCCTAACAAAGAGATGTTAAGGCGCCTGCCTACCGGCTGTGTGGTGGTGTGAGTGAAGCATGCGGCCAAGGGCGATGTTGACCATCTCTTTACAAACTATTATTTATTACGCTATCATAAATCACGGAAGATACAAAAACAGGAAATTAGGAACAATACTATCCATTTTTTAAAAACTATTTTCAATTTAAATGATATGTAATTACGAGTGCAATCGTGAAATTACATTACCATTATATAACCCTCTAAACATGCTGTACTAAAACGGGAATGATTTTAAAACCGGTCTGTTTACAATTAAACAATATCAAACATGTTTCACAAATTTTAGGTTAAAGTTACCATTAATCACACTAAAAACATAGACAAACAAATGCACATAAAGAGATCAATGTTTCCAACGTGAGCACTGGGTTTGAGACAGTCGATAGTGCTAATGGCGGCAATTCTCTTGAGCCGTCTTGAATGTATTGAGCCGTGAGCGCAAGCATTACATTCGATCACGGTCATTCTCCCATGGCTTTGCTCGTGATCACTAGCTTCGCTGTGATGTTTCTTCTCTGTTCTATTTCCAAACAAGTTTAGATGCGCTTTATCTGTGACTCTGACACCTCGGTTTATATTGTCTTCAGATGGTGAAAAACGTAAACAGCGGGGAAATTAAATTTTTATGATGTGATATGCGGGAAAATATAACATTGCACTAAATGGCAATCAAACTGGACCTGAAGAAAAAAGTGCAAATTGCAGGGAAAATGAAATAACGTTAACATAAATATCTGCTGGGCGTGTGTACTTTATAGGCAGCCATGATATTCTTTTACTGTTTGCTGGTACATTGTATGTTGAAATTAATTTTAAAAATTTTTGATACATCTAAATTATGGGCTGTGGGACAAGATATTTAGAGCTATGAATGCAGGAAGAATGATACTTATGAAAACAATTAATGTGGACTTATTGTTTTAATAGGAAAATTTGGTTTGATTCCTTTTTGTCGCTGTAACCCAATTTCAAAATATTATAAAATGTAATAATAAGTTTTAGTAGAATATGTTTAATTTCACATATGTTAGTTTTACAGTAAGTGTATAAAATTAAGAGAGTTTCTAGCTGCGGGTGTATTCATCCATGGACCTTGGGGTGGCTACCTCGACGGCGGTAATTTTGGCTCATCCCAGTCTTTCCTGTGTCAGCCATGTGTGTAGGTCGGTATTGTAGCAGCCACAAGTGTCGCTTCGCTAGACTCTGCCAGAATGAGTCTTGAATTAGATGAGTGCTATTTTGTTGTTAACATATGATGCAAACTCATTTACAGTATAACAGAGTTATCTGCAGTCACAACTTACTGGCCCACGTAGTACACTGTCTGTAAAACGTGGGTGGCCTTTGTAATTCACAAATGCGCATAGAACGTTGGGAACTCTCTTAATATCAATAGTGCAAAAGGTTTAGTTTGCAAAATAGAACGGTGGCTCACCGGAATGGCTTTTGTTTTATGATGTAGTCTACTATGTTGTATAAACTGACAGTGTGCGCTTTGGCAAAAGTTTACGAAAAACAATCTTGTAACAACTCAATTGTTTGTGTCATCCACAAACTCTCGTAGCCCACAGTTATAAACCCTGGAATGAGAACATGTTTCACCGCATGTGATGCAGAGGCACCTGAACACATGGTAATATTGGACTGCATAAACCTATACCATCACAGCTACCTACAATATATCTAATATATATATACACATATATATACATATATATATATACATATATATATACATATATAAATGAATCCTTATTTCCCTTGGTCACGCCATCACGCATGTACGGTTGGAACAATTTCACTATTTTTTTTTTTTTGTTGTGTTTGTTATTGTCAGGAAAAGGTTCTTATTAAAAAAAATTTAAAAATTTAGCGGAAAATTAGAACTTTTGAGAATACTAATTCAAGAATACTTAACAACCATATAATATTATTTCTAATTTAACCTTAGCGCTTTGGACAGACAGTATAAATATTCGACAAAGAGGATGTAAAAATTCTGAAAATCGTTTAAAACAAATGCTTTGATTGGAGTTATTTTATTGATAAAAAATAAATAAAGAAAACTGAATTTCTTGGTGTACATCACGGTTAGTTCAGAGCCATTGCATCTTGAGGATGCTAAACAAATACGAACATTGTTTTCCATAATTTTGTCTACATGCTTCCTGTCTTAACAATGACTATTGAAATAAAATTGTAATAATTAATAAAAAAAACGTGTTTATTATTCTAATGTTTTATGATGTACAATATTCTTAGTATATAAATAGTTTTGTTGGTATTCCGACACGGGAACAGGCGACATATAACTGGCCATGTGAAAATCATGAATTTTCAAGAAAACAAACAAAAAAGAAACAAACATGTAGCGACTGCCTTTGAGATTTATTTATCTACATTAATTATAACTATTCAATTTCAATAGTCATCATTAAGACTGGACAATGTCTGTCAGGTCAGCTAGTGAATTATAACTGGTAGTTCTAGTGATGGATAGTTCGTGAACTACCAGTTCATTTCGAACTGCTCCAAGAAGTGAACTACAGAACTATGTAGTTCAGGCGGAAAAGAACTGTTCTTACGACTGGCTGGAAGACAGCCTGCGCCTTCGCGTATTCAATCCCCTCCATTTACTGCAGCTGTGCTGTATAGCACGCTCATTCGCGCATGTGCATTTAGTCTCCCCTCTCCTCCCAAGGTATATTTCTAGTTTGAGCCTGTACTCTCCTCTTATTTTCTTCACCCATACCCCCTTACGCTGGATCAGTGGAGGAGAGGGTGACTGAAAGATGTGAACAATAAAATTTATTGCGAACTGATTCGGTTCTCGAACTACACCGTTCGAGGCAGGTCGGCGATCTGTGTCGTTCAAGGCAGGTCCGCGAACTGTATCGTTTGCGGACAGAGACAGTTCGACGTTACTTTCGTTTCGTACCTTCCTGTCCCATGACCTGTTGTTTGAAAATAACGAAGCCCTATTTGTTATAGGCCAAGAACATTTTAATTTTTCACTACAATGAAAGGGCAAGTAACCATTATAATAACCATACCTGTCGTGTAGGCAACCCTGCAGTGATGTAACATGGCCGACGAGTGTAAACATGGTATTGTAGTAGTCCGTGCCTTTAATGTATGTACGTATATATTAAGTGTTGGACCAGTAAAATGAATGCTAACAAATTATCGCAGTTATATAAATAGTAGAAGATAATACATGGTACCGAACCTGGGAGTATGTTATGGATGATTTAAGTAAACACGAAACTACCGATACTGGTGCGTCTGAAACCATCATGGCTGCAGAGTCTGGAGTAAGCTTAAAACCGCCAAAACCATTAATCGTAACGGAACAAGGGATGTCACGTTCATGGAAATTGTGGAGCCAACAGCTTGAATGGTATTTGACGGCTACGAACCTCATGAAAAAAAGTCAGGAAATTCATGTTGCCACCTTCATGACGGTAACCGGCCCTGACGCAGCTAACATGTACAATACCTTATCACTCACAGAGGCAGAACGAAACAACATTATGGTGATCAAAGCAAAATTTGATGCATACTTCTCCTGTAAATCAAACATAACCTACGAAAGGTATGTGTTCAACAAGATCAAGTAAACTGAAAACCAACCCTTTGATGAGTTCCTGACGTCCGTTATTAACCAAGGAAAGAGATGTGAGTTCCAGGAATTGACAAACAGTTTGCTGCGAGACAAAATAGTGGTGGGCATAGCCAGTGATTCGGTACGGGAACGACTCTTAGAAGAAGAAAAGCTAACCTTTGACCAAGCAGTAAAAATTTGTAGAGCTGCAGAGCCAACCAAACTTCAGCTACAAATCATGAAGCCAGACCAACCATCAACTTTTGAAGCGATTCGTATGGACAGAGACAGAGAAGGAAGATCCTTATCAAGAGGATCAGAGCGGAGGCAATCGCCAACCTTCGAGTGCTCCAGGTTTGGAGGTTTACATCAAAAAAGATCATGTCCAGCCTTTGGAAAATCCTGTAAAAAGTGCGGAAAACTAGGGCATTTTGCGCAGATGTGTAAATCACGACAAGTAACAACACTTACGAATGTGACATTGCAATTAAGACTAAATCAACATACAGATAAATCTGAAGAATTACAAGAAGTGTTCCTTGTGTCGTGTCTGTCCCGTGCAGAAATGGAGTTTGACTGGACTGAAACACTGACACTGCCAAATAACTTCAAGCTTGACACTGCTGCACAGTGCAATGTGATAACCACTCCCTTTGCTAACAAATGCAAATTGAAAGTTGTTCCTTCTAAAACTAAATTCCTCTTGTCCTTTAGCAAGGACTCCGTTTCAGTGCTTGGTGAAGTACACTCTACAGTGGTAACGAATAGGAAAACAGTAGCAGTGGTTAAGTTCTTGGTAGTTGAGAGTGGACACCAATGTGTATTGGGAAGAAAAACTTGCGAAAGCTAAGAGTTCGTAATAAGGCTGGAAAGTGGGTACACAAGTGATGAATTGTTTGATGGCATAGGGAAATTAAAAGGTTTTGTTTATGATATTGATCTGGTAGACCAACCCCTCTTCAAAATCCACCCACCTCGTAAAGTACCCTATGCTATAAGGAATAAAGTTAAAGAAGAACTTGACACTATGGTGAACAACAAGATCATTGTACCCATCACAGAACCCACTCCAGCGGTATCACCCATGATGGTTGTACGCAAAGAAGGCAGAGTTTGAATATACATTTAGCCATCTAACATTTACAAGAACCTGAAAAGACTTCACTTTCCACTCCAAACACTTGAAGAAATTGCAACTCGTTTAAACAAGTCACACTAATTCACACTGTTGGATTGTAGAAAAGGATTTTGGCAAATAGAAGTATCCAAAAGGACCTCAAAGTACCTAACCTTTGCAACCCCATGGGGACGATATGCCAGCAAACGTATGCCATTTGGTCTGGCCTCTGCTTCAGAAATGTTCCGGCAAGTAATGACTCATCTTTTGCAAAATATTGAAGGAACAGAATGCTCAATGGATGATAACCTCATTCACGCTCCAACCAAGGCAGAACTCGAACAGATCACAATGAAGGTAATAACCAAACTGAAAGAGGCTGGACTAAAACTAAATGCGAGTAAATATGTCTTCAGCGCAGAGCAAGTAAAATCTTGGGCCACATCATCACCAGTCAAGGAATTTTGCCAGATTCTGAGAAAGTGGCAACTATGGAGAAGATAAAGACACCCACCACAGTACAAGAATTGCAGAGATTTCTTGGAATGGTAAGTTACTTGTCAAAGTTCATACCAAATGTGTCAGAACTATCAACACCGTTGCGACAACTCTTGGAGAAAAATGTAGCTTGGCATTGGGGACAAGAGCAAGACTGTGCCTAAAAAACCCCCAGTGTTAACATACTACGATCATAACAAGTCAGTCACCTTGTCTATGGATGCAAGTAGCCATTCAGTAGCATCAGAGTTATTGCAAGATGATCAGCCTGTTACCTATGCATCCAAAGCACTTACTAAGACTCAGCTCAATTATAGCCAAATTGAAAAAGAATCACTTGCCATACTAACCGCAATGGATAAAAATTCCATCAGTATATTTGAGGAAACAAAAATTTACAGATTGAGTCTGACCACAAACCCCTGGAAGCCATTTTCAAGAAGCCTCTCCTTGATGCACCGGCGCGGCTGCAAAGAATCCTGTTCGAAGTCCTGCCATATCATCCCACAGTGACATACAAAAAAGTAACACAGTTGTATATTGCAGATACCTAGAGTAGAGACTACCACAACACACAAGAAATAGAGTCCTCACCTTGATATGAAATTCACATGCTAATTCCATTCTCAAAAGAGTGCACCATCGAGTTGCAAGACGCCATTAACGCCAGTGAAGAACTCTCAAACTTACGGGCAACAATACTGAAGGGATGGCCTACCAAACGAGACTTCCTACTTGAATGCCTCAAACAGTACTGGACTTTCCGAGAAGAATTAGCAGTATACAAAGACATCATTTTTAAAGGTATGCAAATCCTCATTCCTAGCAGCATGAAACAAATAGTGCTCTCACACTTTCATCGTCCACACAAGGGCATTCTGGCTACAATGAAGCTAGCAAGAGACCCTGTCTTCTGGACAGGAATGATGCAGGACATCACAGAATTTGTCCAAAGGTGCGCTACCTGCAAACAGTTGCAACGGGACCCTCCTCAATAACCTTGTGACGGCCCTATTTTATTGATACTTTTATATATATATATAGATTAATGTGGTTTAGGTTAATTATGATGATTGATTGTAATGAAGGGGCCTTTATTGTTATATGTAACATATTGCCATCCATTTTAACTTCAGTATTGATTGTGAGGGGTCTGTGGGACCCTATGATAGGCCAGTATAAAACACTATAAAATATGACTATTACTAATATTATCACAGAGGTATCGTGTCTGATATCGTTTTAACCTGTGGAATGTCACAGACTCGAATATGCTAGTAACATTAAGATAACTTTATGTATAATGATTTTAGTTTTTAAGAGTGATAATTGCCCGCAGGTCTGGCGATAATAGAGCAGATGGTGCGTGAGCCTTACCACATGCTGTGCGAGAAGGGGGGCGCCCTACCTCCCCCTGTCTCCTTGCCATACAATCCTCTCTCTTTCTCTCTCGCCTACACATTTCTTCTCCTTTTGCTCTTCCCCGACAGACCCCGTGTAACGTACGTAATTTGAACTAGAATTATGTTAATTGAAGATAGCAAGTAGTAATTAGGCTAAGTGTTTTATTTGTAATTGCTGTGAGAATGTGCCCATGTTCAATTTGATTTTAAATAAATACGGAGCTTCCACAAGGGACGTACGCAATGTTCGGGCCAGGTCTTCGCTCTGATTGGTCGGGGGAACCTACCCGCCCCCATGAGTCCGGTGGGGCGGGAAGGGGACG
>PNEQ01033870.1:24616-105452 GCA_003012365.1 Medauroidea extradentata | reverse complement strand
CAGGTGGTTATCATGGAGTAATACAATCCATGCGGCACCCGAGGAGGCCTTTTAGCGCTGCCGCCACTGTATTGTATTTCGCCGCCCTGCCCGACAGCCACGGCGCCGAGGAGTGAGTGGGAAGGGGGTGTCCTAGCTCCGCCACCACAGTATCGTACTACGCCGCCCAGCCAGACAGTCGCGGCTCGCAACAATATTTTGTGATTGCGTGTTACGATACGAATATCTAAGGCTGACATGATTCATAACTTTCATTGGGCGTGAGCGGTTGTACAACAACACCGAGATACAGTTTGAAGTTAGAATCTGCCTGAAGAATTTTAAATCATACTCCGGAGGAGACATAAATTCAGAGTAAAACCTTGTGATAGGAGAAATACAAGTAAGATTGGAGAAAGTGTGGAGAGGTAATCCAAAATAAACATTGAACTTAGAGACACTAAAGGGAATTGGCACGGCAGCAAATCTGGAAGAAAAATGTATGGGAAAATGTGGTAAAGACAGAACCGAAGTTTGTATTAATAAAACATTGACAATTATAAGAAACGTACTAACGAAAACTGCCAGAGAAGTGCTGGGAATTTTAAAAAGTCCAAACGTATAAAGAAAGAATGGATAACAGAATATGTGCTGAAAAATATTGAAGGTCTGAGTGAGTGAGAGATTTTGGTCAGCGCTTAACGTCGAGGTCTTTAGTTCAGGTGAGGGGTGATATGAGGTGAGTATGGAGCAGCGTCGGATCGAAGGAGGGGTGAAAACGGAAGATCCCCAAGAAGAACAGCCGACAAACGGCATCGTCTGGTACGATTCTCACATGCGAAAAGCCGTCGACCGACGTCGCCAAGAATTTAACCCGGGTCGCCTTAGTGGAAGACGAATGGTTTGACCGTTCTGTCACCGCGGCCCCAAATGTAATTAAATATGGACAAAGAGGGGAACTATGTATTGAAGTACAAATCGGCTGAGGAGATGATTTTTGATAGCAAAACAAGAAAGGAAGCTAACATAAATAGAAACAATCCATGAAACAATAGTAGAACAAATACAACAGGTGATAGAGGAAGACATGCGGAATACATAATGTGCCAATAAAAGTGCTGTAAAATTAGGAAACGGAGCAAGTAATGAGATAGTAGGTCTCTGAAATGATATATATGATAACAGAGAATGGCCAGATACAATAGTAATGATACCTATAGAAAAAAATACAAGGAAATGTGAAGAGAACAATATTGTTAAGAGTGCTGAATAGAAGGTTAAATGGTAAACTAGGTAGAGGGATTAGCAAAGAACATTTTAGTTTCAGGAAAGGGAAAGGTACACGAGATGCTATTGACTTAATACCAACTGTAGGAGACAAATGTAAAATATACATATACATATATATATTCTATTTTTATTGATTAAAAAAAAATTTCGGTACTGTGCGATGAAAAACCTGATAGAAATTTTGAAGAAGAAGGAAGTATATAGAAAAGAACAAGAATAACATAAAATTTGTACTTAGAATAGAGTTTAAAACTAAGAATTGAACAGAAATATCAGAAGAAAGTAGTGCATATTGAAAAGTGAGTTAAAACAAGTGCGTTGCTTTTCCCCTTTGTTGCTCAATGTGGAAAGATAGTAGAATGTATAAGATTTGCTGATGGTATGATACTATTAGCAGAAACTGAAAGAAGTTGAAAAAACTTCCTAAAATATTTAAACGAAGCTTGTGAGAAATATGGCATGTAGAAGTACAGTATTGTTAAGAGTTGGTGAGAGAAGGAGAAGAAGAATACTGAAAATTATACGGGATATGAAGAACTGGCCAGGCCACATTCACTGATAAGGGACTGCTTGTTAACAGAAGCTATGTAAGGACTAGTTTGTGGGAAGGTATAGAGAGGAAGAAAAATATACACAGTAACAGATGACATCAAAGGAAGCGGAAATTACACGGGCCTGAAGAGAATGGAAGAAGAATGGAGAAAATGGAGAACTATCTTGCGAAAACCTACTTGTAGGAAGAACACTAATATTGATAATTATTTTGCAGTAGTAATTATTATCAGGCAAATCGTCGATCTCTATTATATTAATACCACTGTCCCAGTTTATGTTTACATATTTTTTATATTTTATTCTGTTAGTAAAACTGCTTAAATTGTTACATTTTGCCCCCTTAAATTAAAATTTTCCATCAGGAAGACTTCCGGATCCCCCCCCTTCCCTTTTAATTGGACACTGTAAAATTTGAGACTATAACACTGATGTCGCCTCTGTGCGGTGTGACCCTATTAATTTATTATGAATTTAATAAAGTTATAGCTGTATTGTAGGGCCTACATCTGTACCAAAATAATCAATGAGGCATAGAACAACCAGTTCATAAACTTGATCTGTAATTCTTGGCTTACATATAAGTGTGGAGAATGAGAACCACCATGTGAAATATTTGTAAGCGACTAAAATAAATGGGAAACAACAAATGGGAGCATAGATAACAATAATCTTCAAATTGTAATGTTTTTAATTACACCACATTTAACAGAATAATTTTTTAGCCTCATATTGACTTCTGAAATTGATTCTTTTAAAAAGCTTTTATTTACAATCCTGATTCGAAATACGAAGGGATCTTGCGTTCCAGGACTTCTCAGCTCCAAAATCAGATTTTTGTTTGTAAGACGTAAGAAAAAGATACGTTAATGATAGAGTATTTGATGTCGTATGTTAATAAAGACAACGAGAGAACAGAAAAGTGTACGTTTTCTTGTAGCTATGCTTGTTATAAGTATCCGTCTGCTTATACGAAAGGTTGTACAATGATGACGTATTTAATTTTGTAGCTCAGGCGGATTGTAAGAGGAAGTCTAGAAATATCTGGTCGCAGTATTCAGTGAGTCACAAATAATAAATATGTGGTGTGTGCGTGTGTATGTATGTATATATATATATATATATATATATATATATATATATATATATATATATATATATATATATATAATCAATTTTTTAGTATTGGGGATGTGTATGTGTGTGTATATATGTACACACACCTATACATATTTATATCTCTCCCTAAACAGTAATGGAAGTTTATCACCCATACACAGTATAAAAATGATGAGTATTGTTACAATACAAGTCTGATAACACCAGTATACATTTCACTGTTTCCTATAAAAGTGTAGGAACGCTACATACCATTGATATGTAGAAAACAGTTTCACCATACCTACTTTATAAACACCCATGTACATAGCTATATTAAAGGACCTTACTACCACCACCTGATAAAACTTGCTAATTACTATCTGCTTGATATGCTATCAGCTACTGATAATCAGCCATTGTGTGGTACGACCTTTGGATAGAAACTAGATAAATGTCAGGTAGATATTCGGAGGTACTTGATTGGTTTTTTCATTAGTTGGTAGTAAAATGTAGCTAACTGTATACTTTTTAGTTGAAATTTGTTTCGTTGGGTTGTTGTAGTTAAATGTTTCGCGAATATTACAAATATTCACTATTTCTCACGCAACAACATCAGTAAGTAAATGTAAATTATATACAGTAATACACCCAGATGAATTATATTTTATAATTTATGCATGCAACACTATAAATACTGGTTAAAATAAAGTTGACAGGATGATTTGCGTAATTGTATAGGTGTAGCCAATTACAAATATTTACAAAACATTTAATTAAATTCCCGATTACAAAAAGAACGTTTAGCTGTATCACATAAATAAATAGCAAAATTTTTGTAAGCTGTCACTGAGTTCGAAGTAGATAAAAAATATAACTTTAAGCTGAAATATGTACATAATTACTAATAATCTCATAATTTATATTACACTTTCTGCAGTCACCAAAACTTTTGATAGGTTTCCATTTTGTGAACTGGAATCCTAACCTCAACTTCATGATTAACAAACATATACGACGCCATTTTTGTTTCTCTTACATGTTTAACTTCTGGATAAACACCTATCAGCATGTAGTAGTAGCTGATAGCCTATCCAGTGAATAGTCTCTAGGATAAGCGATATCATATGGTGATAATACACTTTTCTGGACTATCTTCTTGATATGCTTTATCCAGAACTTTATCAGGAGGTGGTAATACAGGTCCTTAATTGTTTTACATAGGATACATACATGCGCGTGGCACTGGATGACTGTGACTGAGGTAAGACATGAGAGGGACTTACGTCAGAAAGTGAGCAACAGACAGCTGGCAGGCCGTGGTCTCGGAAGATGTTAGCTCGTGAAGGTACGGGAGATGTCAGAGTACAGAGGAAGGGTTGCGGGAGTGGGGGGAGGGGAGGCTGGTCCAGGAAGGAGGCTGGGAGCACAGACACACGACGTAATTGCAGGGAGCGTGGGCAACTTAGCGGCACCCTACACCCTCCATCATAGCTTGTTACCCACTTGCCTCCAGCCGGAAGTCGCCTCTACCACACCGCCTGTGGGGGCGCTTGCTTTAATATCACTCTCTCGCCCACCTTCAACAACTCCTCCCTGCTCCTTCAGGCTGCCTTTACTGTACAGACATTAAGTAAGGTGGCCGTCTGTGTGTACGTATTTTGCGTCTTCGAGGACTTGAAGTGGTGAAGCTGTAAGGACGAGACAGCACTCGTATCTCGCCTCACTATAGCCTCTAGGCACAAGTAACTGGCGTGCTGTCTTCACACCGACAACTGCCGGTATGAGACATAAAGTGATAACCCTGACATTTTATGACGTAATACTGAAATAAAGGAGTATTGTACGTGCTTACACCCTGTTTAAGGATTCTGCATTAAGATTTCCTTACTTAAAAGTGACTACAACAACACCCATTTAAGACGGTTTCTGCCTCCAGAAACTATGCTTTAAGGGCACGGCCCCGACTTTCTTCATGTTTGGCGATAATTATTTCTTAAAACGTGAATGGGAGCCGACATCGTAAAATCGCTCCGTAACTTTGTTATTACTGGTTTTAACTACGTGCCCTAATTTTGTCGAGACAGAAGACAGAAAAATAGTACCTAATAAGTTAATTAACGGAATTTCCTTTTAATTGGTAGATTATCTAAATTCGTCATACAGCTTGCCTCAAAAATTACATTTCAAAGTAAAACCAATTCGCAACAAAGTTACAAAGAAATTTTACGATATCAGCTCTCGTGTGGGTTTTTAAAAATTTATTCCCATGAAAGCCGAGAAACTTGGGCCCATGGTCTTAATTAGTTGTAGGCCTGTGCAACATACTTTGAATGCTATTCGTAAGCAGATATCCCTCATGCGCTTTGCGATGTTTTCGAATAACCTCGTACCGGCTGAAGCTGTGCACATCTCTCTGCAGCCTTGGCAGGCGGACACCTTAACCGTAAAATACGTTCACAATACAATCGTCGCCATCATTCCAGCCAGTAAAAACAAGCGACAATACCGCAGTCAGAAGGAGCGACGTGTCACATCGCCATCTGCTGGTGGCGGTATCAAATACGAAGAATTATTATTTTTTTTTTTTTTGAAATTTTTTTGATGATTGTCGAGTTCAGTATTTTCATTCAGACAGGGATAGGGGAAAATGGCTGAAGAACTGATATATCTATCTTGTTAAAAGTTTTGTATGTTGGTGTTATTTCTCTGCGTCGTATATGGCATGCTTCTACAATACTTCCGCATGGATCCTGCGAGTAGTTTTCCAGATATAACAGGTCGAAAAAGCTGTTTTTTTTTTTAGCTATTTTGAGGGACTACGAAATTATTTTTTCTAATCTTCATGATGCTTTGAAAAGACCCTTCAGTATTCGTTTGAAGTGTATTTTCTTTTCGTACATAAACACTATTCGCATTGTCAAATAGTTTCTTAAAAAAAAAGACGAATTTACGAACACTCTGCAATGCAAGACTGGCCCTTAAGACACAAAATATAAATATTTCGTTAGACGTTTAATGAATCTCCACGCACACTCACGCCCTACTAAGATCTTTTGGAAACCAATGCATTTTAAAATCTTTAGTGTTCTGCATACTTCATGAAGCATAAGTTAAAGCTTGTGTTTTCAATTGTAAGCCCTCCCATACATGCGCAGCTCTCGTTACAGCAGTCAACATTCAACATGCGTCACTGCACACATTGCAGTCTCAACACTGCTGCGTTTATAAGAAGTTGTGGCAAGCCGCGGATTGGCCGAAAAGAAAATAAAAAAATACCAATATTCAGAAGTTCTTACTTTACCGCAAATAGCATGCAGGTAAAAATCGTTATTCAATTGAACCACCAATGAAATAGTAGCGAATTTTTTAAAAACTGAATAGTAGGAATTGGATTGCAAATGCAAATAATCTACAAAAATGCACCCGAAAACCACATTTAAAAAAAACAGTCGTCAGTTAAAAACCACAAATATATTTTCACTTGGGGAAATACACAAGTATTATTTCTCGAGTTTATTGTAGTGGAAGTGTTAACAGTAAAGTTTTCATAGCTAAGCTAATTTCTCTATACTTAAATTAAAAACCTGTACCCAATATTGAATGTAAATTATGTTGTAAACTGTGTATTTCTTTTATTTTTACGCGGGAATGTAATAACAACAATAAATAATTACAACGACTTCCACTTTACAGGAAGACAATTGATTTGTTGAACATATTTTTCTGAAAATGGTTTCCAGAAACGTTAAAAATATTTATTATATACGATCATAATCACAGTTTTCCTTTATCTCTACTTTGATTGTTAATAACCATTGTGTCGTAAAAACTTAACTCTAACACCCTCCGCCTGAAATGTCGAGACGCAAATGATAGGAGTAACTTTTTTTCTTTTTCGGTACTGTATTTAAAGGGGAGTTTAAAATGTGTTATCTGTATATGTGAGTACTTGGCATGACGGCATATAAAACTTGTTATAAATCACAGGTCTGTGCCGTTATAATTGTTTGTGTTTCTGTATCGCTTTGTTTTCTATTGCCTGGGATCATCTTTCGCATAAAATTACATTCATTTGTTGTAATTAGCAGGAAATTATATTTTAGTTTAGTGCAGTACTAATAAATATGGCTGCAGGTTTACCGCTGCTCCTTGTTGAAGTTTTGCAGTTGTGTTTTGTTTGTCTACAGATAAATATTAGAGCGCCACTATCCGATCATGGATCACTGACTGAATACAGTGAAATGAAAACCACTGCACGTTTATTGAAAGCAACTTCCTAATTTGCAGTTCACATGGTTGTAAGCTTGGCAGGGCAGGGCCCTTAACATTCTTACAACTGAACATTTCAGCGTGAAACTGGAATAGCATGGAGTCTCTCGCAGGATTCAGTAGCTTACTTTGTAGTCACGGACTTTAGAGTTAGTGAACGCAAGGTTTTTTGTACGTTCGAGTCACGGAAACGGGAAAGGCGGTAAGTCGAATATAATGCTTCCATCAGACACCTCATCGCCTCTAGGCGCAGAGGACTAAACCAGCGCGCAGTTATTTTCGTAGCAACCATTTTCAACGGGACTTCAAGCGATGACCCATATGTTTTATTTGTGGAAAGTATGCGATAAAGTTCAATACAGGTTTATATTTTTTACTTTCCCGATTACGGGTGTTTTTTTCGCAGCTACAGCAACGTGGAAAAGTCATTTTTGGTACTTTTGAGGAGCTTGGAAATCATGTTTTTAATTAGCAGACGGCATTTTTAAAATCGTATGGGCTCAGTTTGAAGTGTGCTTTCTTTTCGTAGATAAACGTATTGGAATAATTTTTAATAGTTACACAAGAAAAATATTATTCGTACCATGCTACAGCACGTCTCACATGCCAGATCTACTAACTCTTAAAGCCGTCCAAATATGAAATAAATAATCGTATATTTGTATGAAATAATGTTTGTTTTGTAAAAGTTACCAGTGACTACATTTTCCTCTCATTGGAAATGTTTAGCATTCATACTGTTCGCAAAATTTCTTCTCAAGTAAATTTTTTTAGAAAACCATCAGACTTAAGAAATTTAACAATTTAGACTTTAATTACATATCACAGGTTATATGATTAATGTTTTAAAAACATAAAATAACGTATTTTTTTATTTTTTTAAAAATTTTGAACATAGAGTATTTAAAATCGAAAACAAGCGACATCTGTGGTACACTGTAAAACAGAAACAATTTAACCTCGACGGAGTATTTAGTTTTCAGGAAAAGGGGCATTCCACATTATTTATACTTGTACCAAGTTTATAGCAATGGGAACTGTGGTGTATGTCGGCGGTTAGAAGACCACATCGCCTTGTACGACGCGACGAACTGCCGTGGCAAGGTGTCGAGGTACGTGTTAAGAGCTGATAGTAACGTGACCCTACTCTATCAACACCCAGCACAGCTGATTCTACATATTTAGTGCGGATTATTATATATCTTCTCGGTGAACTCTGTCATGCGCCTAGGTAAAGTTAACTTTAATATATATTACAAAGAAAATGTGTTCTTAATGGGAGAGTTTGGGACAGGGAATAGTTATACCACTAGTAGCGTTACTATCGCTAATGGGTTTAATTAAATACCAAACGCAGTAAAATGTAATTCAGCTAGGCACGGGTTTTGACATTCAAATTATCAGCTTCATTAAACTTCGTATTCACTTAAGCTCTGTGACTTGTCAGTAAGCATTTCGTACCGACACCAGCGCTCAAGCGGCAGAAATTCTCCCCGCACCAAACTTCAAGCATAGATCTTTCCAACATGTGTTGGAATTAACCTCAGCGTGGGATGTAAGTGTGATGTGATTTCATCTGATGAAACTATTAGAAGTGATATTGCTAATGTGATGAATATAATAAGGGTTTGCACCGCTCTAATGCTAGCCGCAGTAGCACATAACATTGTCCACATTGTTCACCTGGAAGACTACACACGCAGCTCCTGCCATCTTGTTACTTCACCGCAGCCGTGAACATGGACTAGGTTATCAGATCTCGGCACGTACTTCGGTGTTGCAAACTAATCAACCAATAACATTTCGTCTGAAGAGCTAAGTCATCTTCTTATTCCGGGACTGCCAACACCCAGCAAAAATAAGAGAGAACTAACTATAAAACAAGAAATTACAACAGCCCGTAAGCGGTTGAGAAAAAAAGGGCGAGGGGAGGGGTGCGTAGGAAGAAGAAGTGCATACAAGACACTACCGATGTGGGGGAGAGTTAGACAACTTTCTTGGTATTTTCAGTTTTTGTTTGAGCCATAACATTTATACAAATTGCATCATCAAAACTTCCTTTTCAACAAATCATAGGATATATCCTTGGTAAAATTCTTGACATAAATAACAATGGGATATTTCATTAATTTGTCATGCAGAATTATCGTAAGAGAATTATAGCTTAATTTTAAAGAATTCTCGTGAAATGATTCTGCATGACAAATTAATGAAAGCTTCCATTATTAATTATGTCAAGCGATAACCAAGAATATAGCCTATGCTTTGTCGAAGAGAAAATTTTGCTAATACAATTTTAATAAATGTTGTGGCTCAAAACTGAAAATTAAATTATCTAACACTTCCCCTGAACTGTGTTTCACAAAATCACAACAGTTCATCTTTATGACATTAAGCTGTAGTATAGGGAAGTATAAAGTCCAAGAAAGTAAGGAAAGTAGGTATTACGTCGGTCGAGAGCGAGTTCATTACAGACGGTGACTAAAATATTGACACAAAGACGCAGCTTCAGGTAGAGGAAGCGACTATGACTTATACCGAGGAATTATTTCAGCATTCGATTGGAGTAATTTGAAGAAACCATAAAAACAGAGATTAGGATAGCCGGAGCCGGGAACCAAACCCGGATCCTCTCGAATATGAGTCCACATTGTACGGCTGCACCTCGTCGCCCGGCATGTGATGTCCAATAAGCCTAATGCACTTGCTGACGAAATGATTAAGATTGGGCGTCTACCGTTTTTGTTTTACGAATCGTAACATGATTCCCCGTCAAAGTGCTTACAATTTATTATTATCATCGATACTTAACATATTTATTTATTTATTTATTTATTTTATACACGACATATTCAGCCAAAGGCCGTTTTACAAATGTACGTGTTTTACAAACTAAACACAATGATTAATTTTAAATTATAAATTTTAAATTATAAATTTTAAATGTGCCTGTATTATGAAAATTAATTAATTTATATCTTAATGTAAAAATAAAAGTCAAAACTGACCTCACATTGCGGCCAGCTCTATTAACATTTTTTTAAAACTTTAATAAGAAGTTTGCAAAATAAAGTAAAAAAAAACTCAAAAAATATTTATACACAAAAAAAATACAGCGACGGATTATATAAAAAAATTGACGTTACTTTTAACAGAAATATCAAAAACCCTTTTTAACACAACAGATCAGCAAGTTGTTCTGACATTGACGTGGACATGTACATCTTCTTGAACATTACAACATAGTCGGTGTTCTTGAAACCTCTGACAGGCCATTCCACAAGACAGAGGCACAATAAGGCAAACACTTTTTATATATTGACGTGGTGTGGCGCGGTATTGCAAAGTTACGTTTGTTCCTAGTGTTGTGCTTATGCTGTTGGGAGTGTTGGGCCGGTTTCTCGTGCAGGTAGATTCGTTTGTTCCACATTATTAATTTATTTATGTCAGTAATAAAATAGTGCAATCATCTGCGGTCCATGTTCAACCAGTTTGTTTTTATAAGTGCTTGGCTGATGTGATCACGTTTTTTTAAATTGAATGAATATCGTAAGCATGCGTTTTGTACTTTTTGTATCCTGTAAACAAGGGTTTTATTTAAACATATGAAAAGTCCACAGCAGTAATTAAAAACAGACAACACTAACAAGTCGCAAAGTTTAGCCTTGAGATCTTGGGGCAGAATGTGTTCGTACTTGTAAAGTAACTTTAGGCGATAATATGCGCTTTGAATATTAGTTGAAATGTGTTTTGACCAGTCAAGGTTAGCATCGAGTGTTACACCTAAATTTCTGTATGATGTGCATTGGGTATTTTCTTGCAACTAATCTGCATGACAAATTAATGGCATTTTCCATTATTATTTATGTCAAGCAGTTCACAAAGGATAAATCCTATACTTTATGGAAGCGAAAACTTTGATAATATAATTCGAAAAATGTTATGGCTCATAAACTTAAAAAAAAATACAATGTATAAGACTCCCCCTTCATACAATTGTTCGGCCATTGAGACGCTCAGAATACAAGAGGTGCAAGACCAACATTTTGTTTTCCTGTGTTGAATATGTTTGCGAGCAGATTTTCTATTTCTCTTTCTCAGAAATCACAAACAATTGTTGTTTGCATATTAACATACACTGTGTTAACTAATTTTATGTTGACAATTTTATATAAATACTCGTTTTAAATGAGACAACAGCGAGTAGTGCTTATGGACACACACTACTTATGCTCCGAGCGCCTCATATGTGATTGACTGTGACAAACAGTTTTCTCTGCGTGGGTGAGAAATCTTAGAAAGTAAAGGCATGTACATAGCACATTTTCCTAATATTGCGTCGTCGTACAATGAGAGGGCCACCACTGAATGTGTCACAAAGACGAGATGCATGCGACAGGACTACACAACAGCTGCACTGTTAAAAAAAATTCCGTGAAATTACGGAAAAGTACAGGCAAAAAATTATCCAGAAATCTTCGTGAAATGACGGACACTCAGTTTTGCTTGATAAGGGAATCCTCCGTAAAATTACAGACGATTTGTTTTCCTCATAAAAAACAACTTATTTAAGTTACTGGCACTCCATATTACGAATTACTATTATTTGCTATGGTTTCTCGAGATTTTGACGTACCAGTTAGTAACTAGAATGTTTTTCGACTTTGTCGGGATTCGAACACACGACCTTATGATTATCAGGCAGACACTGTGACCATTGTACTACAGTGACAATACACCCGGTAAGTGAGTTCCATGCAGTGGTAAGATACCAACTTTATAAGAGCCAAATTTTGTTTTTGACATCGTGTTTTTACATAGGCCTACGCGTCTCTTTTCTTCGCTCGCGGCAAAGTGTGGACAACCCGGAAACAGTGCTTCACTCCTATTATCTTAGCTTGTCTTGTCGTCTCTTAGTTTCGCACCGGTGTTAATGTACATTATCTCTAAAGAGTCGTAGTATTTATTATTACAGCATTTTTTAAAGAAACGCATTAAAATTTGCGTTAAAATTGTAGAAACTTATTTCCATAATTTTATGGAAAGTTACGGTCAAACATCCGTAAAATGGCAATACGGACAAACTTTCGTAAACGAAAAATTACGGAACCAACTTCCGTATAATTACAGTACTTCCTGTAGATATTTCCGTGATTTTACGGAAATTTCTAACAGTGTGAATGACTTGCGTCTAGAAGCTAGGGCGAAGCGTGATGCACGTACCTGCACCACCCTTATCACTTCCTTTCAGACTTGTATGACTCGAACACAAAGACAGGCGGCCATCTTAACATGAAGACAGTAGCTGACCGACCAGGGTTGTCTGGCTGAGATACGGCCTTCCTGGACCAGACACTTGCCATCACACGTATCCCCGGGGTTACAAGGAAGATGCTGCCTGGAAGAACCATTCATAGTAATGGCGTGTCTCTTGTTAATTATGTTAATAAGCCGGGACAAGGAGCGTGGGGCGGGGGGAGGGGGTGTCATTAACGAGATTGCAGTGGTGCTACCGAACTACGGCAGGTCGAGCTCATACCCCGGGGAGCTGTGTCACCTGCAGTAACGTCCACTCTCACATGTGACAAGGCGCCTGTCTCGCCCTTATCAGCGCCTCTCACTGCTGCTACAACACCCAGTGACCACGAATATAGCATATTTCACTGTACGTTGCGATACGACGTGTCCCGATGTTGGTTTAAGTAAATCTATTCATATAACACGTTCTTATAACGTACTAACAAGTAACAACAAATACTCCTACGAAAACATTAGTAAGATTTAATACGGTAAAAGGTAAGGAGCATGCCACACATGATAGTAAAGCAGTCGTTGAAAAAACACATTAGCAGTTCATATCATTAATTGCCGTGCAAGAAATTGTTAGTGACATATATAGTATTTTTGCATCAATTATCTACTGCGTGCGCCTTCGTGTTTTACGTTTTAAACATTTCAAGTATTTTCATACACGAAATTATTTTACACTTTTTATTCCGTGTTAAATACGCGGCATACTAATTTTTATTTAAACAGTTATTTTCTACTTTTTGTCTCGTGTGTGTGTGTGTGTGTAAAATTTTACAATAAAATTTAAATACGCAAAATACGTACCGAAATACAAAACAGACACACAAGATAAAGTGTTAACATTGCTATACCATTAAGTTCTGGACTATGTTTATAGATTCAAGTCTCTAGCTCATTCGGAAGTTAGTTTAAAATCAATTACAATAATTGTACTGAACTGATATAAAAACGGACAACAAGAAATTTAGTAGAATTGCGGTAAAATCAGGCAAATTTACAGACACCATTTAAGAGATATTCATTTCTACGCCTAAAAAATTTTGTTTGGCAGTTTTGTTTCAAATCGTCTTCTACATGTCGGCTGATTATAAAGGCAGCAAATACTATGGTTTTAACTAATTATGTAATTAAAGAAATTCTTGTCAATTTTCTTTTAAGTCCAAATCGTATAATTTCTTGTTTTGAAAAAAGTATATCACAGTAAAACCCATTTTAAACAAAACTGCCAAACTGATTTTTGATACCTGCTCTCATTTAGGCGCAAAATAATAATTATCGGAAAAACAGCAGAAACGAGGGAACATGGCCTTAAGTTAAAACTCCGTGGGCGGCTTGAAACATTTGTGATCGTTGGCATCAACCGTAGAATTACTAACCTGGTACGGGAAATTCACTTGCTCAACAGTGATATTTCATAAGTGTACAGTGAATTAATCTTCCCTTACACAAAGTGTAAGAATACGCCAATGAACAGCAAACTTCACAAACATGACTGTTAAGTACACGAATAGGCAAGGGAAAATTTTTATAGGAAGTGCCCAAAATTTTCTGCGTACTTCTTAAACAAAAGTTAAATGGTAAGTTCCACGCGTGGTTTAGTAGTTAGTAAATTTACACTAGGTGAAGTTATTAAATGAATCCTCTTTCGGGGAAAATTTAAAGACTTTTAGAATCGTTAAGCGGGTTCTGTGTAAAATGCACTATAATAACTTAAAAAAAGTATTACTGCGTCTATGCATTAGCTGAGTGTTTATTAACTGATATTGGTAAGAAAATTTTCATTCATTTGTCAGTGAGGTACGTTTACTGCACTATGAGCGGCATTTTGTGCTACATGTCACTGCAAATTTTCCTTCTTTAAATGCATAAGGGAATATTTTTCTAGTACTGCAGCCTATTATGGTAGAACAACGGTAGTGATTGAGTTTCCGAAATGTTTGCGTTACGTAACTTGGAAGTTAGTTTGTTTACTTTTATAAAGTGCGCTCGTGTGTTTGACTTGCTACAACAGCCACAGCGGTTTGATTGAAACGCAAGTCAAATTATTGAAAACAAAGAACAAGACGAAGTGTTTGGTTGAACACTGCCGACAACCTGAAAGCTTCAGGTGAATTTTCATAGAGTGTAGTGTTTTATTGCAATAATTTGAATTTCCAAGATATTTTTTAATATTTAAAATAAATTAGCAGTTGACATAACTGAATATAAGTTAAAATACAATGCTCTTAAATAGGCAGCACAACAATAGAATGCATCCATTACAATCAGCCTATCCCAGTGTAACACATCGTATCGCAAAACGCTGCAGAATTGTAAGATAAGCTAACGTCCGTGGCCATTTCGTTGTTACGATCATCTCTTAAGTTGTGTCGTTAGATCCACCTTCACGATAACTTTCTGAGAGTAAAGAGTCCTCGAGACGAACACTGAAGCCTGTTAAGGGTGTTCAAGTGGGCAGAAATCATCACTTATAATTGTGTGAAATATGTTTAGTTTCGTACACGTTACTTGGGCTTATATTTTCCTCTTACAAAAGTAGATTAGGCAATTCTCCCATAATGCCCTTTTAATGTCAACATTTGCACGTTTTTTCCTTATGCAAACCACGAAAATCAACTAACAAATTTGAATGAAATAATCACTTGTCACGAGAAAGTAAACTAAACTCATGATGGCTATAGCACGGCGTTGCACGTGATGCATACGTACTAGGCCATTGTACCTACTATCATAACATTTGCATGCGATTTACACTATATCGGAGGAGCCTTGAGAGTTTCAACAAAAGAGCCTTTTACGACATTCGCCGAGTATCAATTACAAAGTCTACGAACTACCTCCCTCCCCCCGCAATTGTTAATCCAATCACTGTGAAGGTTGTATTGATGAACGCATGAAGTGACGATAAATCA
Organism: Medauroidea extradentata; assembly: GCA_003012365.1. Lineage (NCBI taxonomy): Eukaryota > Metazoa > Arthropoda > Insecta > Phasmatodea > Phasmatidae > Medauroidea > Medauroidea extradentata. Next base: position 90,039 of record PNEQ01033870.1, on the reverse strand, counting down.
ATAATTCAACCTGCTACTTGGGTTGCCTATCTGTCGGCAAGTCAACATGCTCCTACATCGAGAGTTTGTATCACAGTAACAGTGTGCCTGAGCGCATTCGTACATGTGAATTTCTTTTTGTTCGTTATGTCATTCCGAATGTTCTTTTTATTACGACGGGTCGTGTACAGGTACAGACATACATGCATAATAACTGAGACGACTCCATGTTTGCAAAGAGTGAGATCTGATGTGGTTACATTTTGTTCCCTTCATACGTATCGTCTCGCATTTGAATGATTCTGGGAGGTCAATGTTCCGTTAGAAGTAGATGTTGATTTATCCCCACCTCACAGTTCAGCAACACAACGAACATTCTCAGCGATTGTATAGTACATTACTTATACTGACAACAGAGGGGTGGTTGCTTTACTCATAATTCTTGATTTAGGTCTACCTACCTGTACCCGTGAGCTTTTCCGCCGTTTATATTCCACTTTACGCACATACACGGGTGGAACAAAGTAGAGCGACTTTAAATATTGTCTTTACACTGCAAAGGAAAACTTTCTTTAGACTGTAAGAAAGGCGTAGTTGTTGAGAGGCAATGTTTTCTGAGTCCACGTTTTTTTGCCGCTGGAGTTATTAAAACGGAGTATAACGGCAGGTAAGTTGGGTAATGTCATAGAAATATAGAGTGGAGATACGCCTCAGCCTGCGACCAATCAGCGTGCAGAGCCCACAATGTTTTATCCCGCAGTGTAAAAAGAGCGAGAGAAGTTTAGACCGCCTCCTCTTTCGTGTAGCGAGGAGGGACGTCCTCACAAACTGGGGCGTAGCTCTTCGCCAAGACACGACTTCCTGTTTTGTTTTGTTCAGCCAAGACTCGGTCTCACAGGCTCTTCACACGCTATTAACAACCAAGTATTGCCTTCCTTTCTTCAGTCATTTATTTCATAACTACGTTAAGAATAAGGAATAGAGAAGTTTGGAATTCAGGTCCCAGGATCATACAAAGAAAACCAAAAGACCACGAGAAATTTCTGACTACAGTCACGGCAAAGAAGTGGGGGAAATATTATGGGTAACGCCTACCTTGAGCAGTTTTACGCTTGGTGCCCTATAAGCAAAGGAGCGAGAAGGGTTGGAGTGTCGCGCGGGGCTAATGCATCATCATCCCTATGCGCAATGCGCTAAAATGACGCGCAGTATTTTAGTTGTACCGCTTGTAACTATGGGTATTTAATCGGTGACATTATAATTTTATTGCTGGACAATGTATGCCGAAGCATACTGTACATTTACTTAATAGTTCAACATTAATTTGAGTAGAACACAAGATGTTCCATAGTTAGAGGTCGTAAATTGAATGAGTAGCAGATTGTGCAAAACCAGGCTTTATTATCAATGAATGTGTCTCCGGAAGAAACGCACTGAAAAGGTGCAGAAGGAAACACTAGTGCACATATTAGAATATGGCGCGCTCCGAGGTGCAAGTCCAGTTAGTGGTTGCGAGGACGAGGTACTGTGTGCGACTGATGGGACGAGCCCTGCTAGGAATACGGCCGGGAAGAGGTGCAGTGACGTCACGAGGGTCAGTGAGGCAAGGGAGCGTGCGCTGTTATGCAAAGCGAAAACATTTTCTGTACTCGACGACTATGATGATGTTTCCTAGCACCGCCAAATATAGATTTATGGAATCCGAAATTTCTGCACTACTACAAGTTTATTCTCGCGGACGTAAAAGCCATCTATCGAAATCATCCACAATATCACGGTAATGTGTTTCCGCCAAGCACCACGTTTATTATACCAGATTTAGAAAATGAACTATTACATTTCGTACTTGATTTACCTTGATTATTCATCTCACCGTTGCTTGGCTTACACATACAAAACAGTGACATGACATGTTGCTTGACTCAAAGAAAATGCTAAGCTACCTTTTTAGGTTCTTTGTCACAGTTCTTAATAACCGTACTTATGATTTCACATCCTTCACTGTGTATCACTTTTCAATTTTGGTTTCGCTAGATAACATTAATGAAATAATGATTACTGTTTAGAGTTGGCAATTGATCAAAGTTACCTACAAAGACACTAGTGATTTTAATTACAAATGGAAAACAATTCAGAGGCACTAGCCTAGACAAACATTTACATTCGAGTGTGATATGAACGCACCGTACGTTTTGAATTAACTTCGACGTGTAAAGAAGATGACAGATGTTTGCTCGCATGACTTTACACTGCTCAGGCGACTAGCCCTACCCCCCTGTTTTCAAGGTACCCGACCGCCACCACCTCTATCATCCCTTACCCGTATCTAGGGCTCTTCCCATCAGTCAGCCGAGTGGACATAGAGGCTTTGCGGGTTGCAGGAATCTAGGCGCATGCTCATACCCACCAACATCTTGAAATAATGCCAATTCTGCATTTAAATTTGCCTACACATTTTCTATAATGTTTTAGGCTCTGACAAGGCAGAGGGAATAGTTCCTTACATTGTGTACAGTTGGCATTGCTGGACTGCTATTGCTTATATTGTATATGTGACCATCCACAGAAAAATAATCCGGAAGGTTACTAGTCAAAAACTAAGAAAGATAGCGTAGGTGTGACAATTTGATAACACTTAAGAAAGTAATATATGTGCTATGTTTGATGGGGAATTATAATAAATCTCATTGCATGGAACGCACAGCGAATATCGTAGAATTTTAAGGTGGCAGATATTGATCCACCTTAACATGCGCCTGGATAGTCTAAACTGGGGGTGAGTAGCCACGGTTACGTTTGATTGAAAACTACTTTTCCAGATTGATTTATCTGTAAAATGACTACCCTGACTTGTGAAACAGAAAATTGACTAGACACTTTCATTTGACTGAACACCATATGTTCTGCTGATACAATTCATATGTTTACACTTAGAACCGTAGTACAATTCTACGAGGACGCTAGGCGCCAATTTCAACTCTCCTGCGAACAACGACGATAATGTTCTTGTCATCCATACAATTTGTTGCCCATACAGCTTACATTATACATCAACTCCAGTTGATACAAGTTCATCAGGCGAAGACTTCTTTATCACTCAAAACAGTAAACAGTTTAGTTGACATGTTACTCTTACTGCTTCAGTAAAATTCTTGGTAGATGCAAATGTCTGTTTGTTTGTGGCAGAGAAAGCCAACGTTTATTTCAGGTCGCCGGTTGACGCTACTTGTTTCCCATTTAGACAAAACGGGTTCGATTCTCGACGTGAACGCGTGTGGAAAACGTGCGGACGTTGTCATTTGCGGAGGATATTCTCAGGCAACTCCCGCTAGCCTCGCCTCAGTACGACACATCGCTTCACTATCGCAGGGCTTCAATACATGTCACACTTCAGTGATCGGCTGTCTTCTACGTGCGCCTTCAGAGGTTTGTCCTGACCTTGATTACCTTCACATACGATATTTATTTATTTAACATGAGGATGCACCGAAAATTATACTAGCTTTAATAATTGTTATATTTGTACAATATATTGTTTGGTTTGTAGACATACACTGTGAATATTTTTAACTGTACCATAAGCCGGAATGACTTTGGTCAGGGGGGGGGGGTGGCGTAAAGTGGACACTTTTACACAGTTTTTCTTTTCCATGACTGTCAACTGTGAATAAATATTGATTAAATGCCATCTAAATATATACTATTCGGAATTCATCGCAAGTAAATTTCTTTATTCAGGGCTACTATATGAACGAAAAGTATTTTATTTTTATATTCCGAAGTCCAAATACACCCTCGTTTAAGGTTTAGAAAATTCGCAAGCGTTCAAAATGACGGCTTGTATAACAGCGTGTTGAAGTCTAAATTTGCACAACGGTTCTATGTTTGAGAAGAAACCAACTAACATACCGAATTGAAATAATTCGCAGTAAATATCAGTGTTACGGGTTACGTCAAGATATGTATAAAGCCGCACGGAATTTTTTGTAGTTTAAAAAAATTTCAACTGATTGGTAATTTGATCAAACTGTACACTTTTTATGTCCAAAAAAATACACGCTGTTTTTATACGTATTTTGGTTTAGTCCGTAACACTGTTCTTTAGTTGGGTAAGTCAGTTGGTTTTCATTTCAAGCACGAAGCTACTTTTTTTTTTTTTTTGCAATATTGGACTTTGACGTGCCATTATACAAAATACATTAAAGCTAAAATATTTTCACTGCAAGAAAAAAACTGTCACATTCTATGGCTGCAAAACAAGCCACTTCTCGTTAAAACATAAAAAATATTAAAACAATTAGTATTATCGGCGAACTGCCCCCTTAATGCTCGACCGAATAAATACGTATGTTTAAACACGTTTGGTTTGTATTTACGCCTTCATAAATATTTCTTTCTGTGGTAATTATCATACTGTGAGTATTTGTTAGCGCATTTAATTATCTTTCATTCTAGCACAGACAGTTTTTGTTAAACGGTTTAGACAGAAAACAATAAGAAAGGCGTAAAAACTTAAATATTCACGTGCATTTGTGAAGGTTTGTAAAGAACAAGTTACAATCACAAAGAACGTAGGGTTCGACGGTTGTTAGTACCTCAAATTTATTTTGGAAATTATTGTAATGAAACTTAGTCAAGAACCAACAAAATTTTTCATTACGACAACAAAACTTTACACTTCCGGCAACAAAATACGCAGACAAAATTAGATTTGTCTCAGTGATAAAATACAAACAAATTATTTGTTTCCTCCCCCCCCCCCAACACATTTTCTTACTCAGCAAACTTTATCTGTTAGTGCACGTGGTATTGCAGCTGCTCACAAAGAACAACCTCGTGGATGATTGCTGTGAAAATTTGTCTTCATAACTGACTCAAACTTCACTACCTACAGTTACATAGTTTGATTTGTGACGAGAACATCTCAGTGTCTGTGACACACACTCTAGATCTGAATTAATGAATATTCCTTGTTTTTACGCTGACAAATGGAGCAGTTTCAACAATTTGAATCAGTGAAAGTAGTCACTGTTTAATTAGTGAATATTCACTGATTTCTTTCAAGAGTGCCAACATCTCACATGTGAATAAGTGAATATTCACAGTTTTTCCAGTTGTTTTCAAAGAATAGTTTTCACTTATTGAATCAGTGAAAAATTACTGGAAAATCTGTGGACATTCACTAATTAACTTGTGGAAAGTTGGCACTCTTTATCGGAATCAGTGAACAGTCACCGATTTCACAGTAGTTTCAAACTGATTCAGTTTGTTGAAACTGCTCCATGCATAGGCGTGAATCTGTGAATAACCACTAATTCAGATTTAGAGTGTAACATTCTGGACTGAATAACCAATCAAATACAAGACACTGCTGACTGTAACAAGGCGAAAATCTCCACACATTATTTTCTTTCCGATTTTCAAATATTGATATTTACTACCTTATAAACTTAGTAACTCGTTGTCTGCGTAGCCGCATTTAAGAGCGCCGTTTATCTGCGTGTTAGAGGCTCAGAAACTACGGAGCTATAAGGGCGACTTGGAAGCACACAACAAATGCTGCATCGACACAACGGACCAAGCGCGGAATTAGAGTGCAAGATTCACGCCGACCCATTCATACTACGGGACTAGAAGCGGCGAGCGAATAATTTTACTAGTGGAAGCCTGTAGTAAACTTCAAAGCACGCATTCTTCTATGCCTCACATACATCCAGCTGGTATATTTTGAACTATGGCAGTCTGAAATGGCAGTTTTAAGAGTGCGTGGTAGATAAATAAACGTTGAAAACATCAATTGATTCCTACGCTTTTCTCGAAGCCAAAATTGATAAAATACTCAATGACAATCCTAGACAATGGCATTTGCCAACTTTGTGAGTAAATATTTATCCAAAATTACTAATTCGTTACGCGTGATCTCTTGCGCCGCAGTTAAATGCACGAGGTTCCGGCCTCAGAGATTGTGCCTCAGAAGTTCGTAACACTGGAAACAATGTTGTTTAAAACGTTGGCTAAAACTATTGTCTAGGATTGCTATTGTTTAATTTTCGCAAATTGGCTTCAAGAAACCTACAGCCAGAGATTAATGCTTTCAGCGTTTAATTTTGTACCGCGCTAGATTAATGCTTTTAGCGTTGAATTATGTACCACGCCCTCTTAAGCTATGCTGGAAGACTTAGAAACACTTGTTTTAATGAGCATGGTGTCTTAACGACGACATGACGTCATTTTACGAAGTGTTTTGTTTTCGTACGTTGGTAGAATGTTTGCACGATAAAATAGTTTCGTAAAATACGTAGTGATGAATACAATGCAACGCATTTGAAGTACATGCTGGACGGCACCCTCAAATCTACAGTGATAAATACATGATTGGAAAAGAAAAATTATTTTCCTTATAACCATTTTTTTATTTAAGTTCATATAAATAAAATATATTTTTGTACATATGTTTATTATTTCTACCAACTATGTGCGTGTGATTGTATTTCATTCAAACATGTTATGTCGACATAAATAATGCAAATAATTTTTTTATAGTCCACCATCGTGTACATTAGGTAAAACTGGATTTCTCCTAAAAGAGTTCCGAAAAAAAAAATTACTCTACGCGTAATATTATGCTGTAAACTATAGTTTGTCGTTTCAAAAATATAGGTTCTCTAAGAAAATTCACGGAGGTATGGTGGTATTTCTAAGGTGTTGTAAACTTAACCCGAGTGAAACTAACCCGTGGTCAATATTTCAGTTGACAGCCCCTCGATCAATTTCTCACCTTGTTTGGTTTGTATTGTATGCCTGTTATCCTTTAAGTTTTACGGGGAGGACAATCCAAATGGTTACTGTGTTTGTTCGAAATATGAAATAAGTGTTAATGTAAATTATGTTTCAAGTTATATAATTTTTATTTGATCGTTATTTCTACTAATAAATTAATTTTCTCTGTACTATACAGGACTACTGCCTGAGGTACCCTATCATACACTTGCTGTTTGGTTTCTTGATTGCAGGGTCTGTGTAAATCCAAGCTGAAAGTGTTGCTCGCTGCGGGGAATAGTGTTTCTGCACGGACTGTACCGCGACTAACACAATCCACGCGACCGCAAAACGCTTTGAATGATTTAGGTAGGTTGTCCGTCTGTCGCGTGTGGGAGCAGTTTCCTTGCAGGGAGGAGGGGGGGGGGGGCGATGTAAAAGGAAGGAGCCGTCGTCTTTGAGATGTATTGTTCGCTCTGTGCGTGTTTAATTAAGTCAGGCTGTGGCTGTAGCGACCCTGGCGGCAGACAGAACAACTACGTGCGAGCTCAGACAGGTAGGGCGTGCAGTAACTAACTCCCCCCTATCCAACATCACCCTGGGATATGTTTCTTTATACTACACGTCACAAGATACTTTCTATGTTATTAGTTTGGTAACGGACAATTCCTGTTACTTAAGAGAGCGTGGTACATAACTCAACGCTAAAAGCATTAATATATAACTGTAGGTTTCTTGAAGCCAATTTGCGAAAATTAAACAATAGCAATCCTAGACAATAGTTTTAGCCAACGTTTCAAACAAAATTGTTTCCAGTGTTACGAACTTCTGAGGCACAATCTCTGACGCCGCAACCTCGTGCATTTAACTGCGGCGCAAGAGATCACGTGTAATGAATTAGTAATTCTGGATAAATATTTACTCATAAAGTAGTCAAATACCATTATCTAGGATTGTCACTGAGTATTTTATCCATACTGGCTTCGAAAAAAGTGTAGAAATCAATTGATGTTTTCAGCGTTTATTTATCTATCGGTAAGATACTAGTCACAGAGCTTTTCTCAATATAAACTTAAATGAAGTTGATCATTCAAAGCCGATATTGGTTTATTTTCAACTTCCAAATTAAATTAAATTACTCCTTTTTTTTTTTCCAATCGTAGATAAAAATAATTTCAACTAGCTAAAACCATAGTGTTAACGATCTTGAACAATTTGCCAGCATTGCTAAAAAAAAAATATAAAAAAAAAACTGCTAAACGGATATTTTGTATCTGCTAACGTTTAGGCTTAACGGCGGGGCCGCTTTCCGCGTTCTTCATGTGGGAATCGTGCCGTACGATGCTGTTTGGTCGGCGGGTTTTCTCAGGGATCTCCCGTTTCGCTCGCCCCTTCATTCCGGCGCTGCTCCGTACTTGCATCATGTTGATCCAAATCACTTCACTTATTCTTCGTTTAGACTTAAACAAATATTATCACGAAAACATTGGAAACTTGGAAGTAGCATTTAGCAAAATATTTATAATGTCAAAACACGGTTAGATTTTTGTCATTACCGCAATCTTAAATCCCGTAACACATATGTAGGTGTTCTTCAAGATTCTGGTGTTCGACATACACCATCATGTGAATTACATAACTGACCTAATACAACGTGTGAGTTTTCTTTTTTAGAGTACATGCAGGATAACCAGTCCTCATTTTCTACGTGTTTTGATAGTTAAAATATTTAATAAGTAAGAATACAGGTATTTCTTGCACTATTATACCGAATACAATGCATTAGACTAACCAAAAAAGATCTTAGTATGTGAGGGATGAGAAATCAGTAATTTGGACACACGAAGTAAAACAATGATATTGAATACTATAATACAAAAGTAAAAGAAACTGACAGAGAAGTGATGAGGGAACAAGCATTGAATGAGGAAGGATTTCAAGGTAGAAGAGTTAAAAATGCTGGTCGGAAGTGGTCAGAAGACAGAAAGAAAAAAACAGTGAAAGGGTAAAAGTGTACTGAAAAAATAACGAAGAATAAAAATTCAAAAATCAGCATACGATCCTAAGATTGACATTTGAGAGAAAAAAATCAGTAGGAATCCAGGTAGACTGCGTTTGTGTGCGTGAGGCTCAAACTTGATTAAACACTAAGGATGGTTTTGACCTGCATCTGAAATGCATTGAAACCTCTATTGGAAAGCCGTCCAACTGGCGTCTAGTACTTCACTGTTATTATTTTTCAATGTGGGATTTTAAGAAGTGGCAACATCATTGTATTTATAAGTCATCTGATTTGCAGTCTAAACGCGTCCACACACACACATGCATACATACAAATATATATAAACGAAATATGAGAAGCCTAGGCACAATACGATATACACTAACTTTACACTTACATAGTTATTGTGATAAGATTATAGTAAACAAACACAAGCGCCGAGGCCTTGCTACAATAGTAAGAAACTGAGTAATATTAGGTAAATGTTGGCTGTTGTAACAAAATTTGTGTTGATACTCTTTGCGACTAATACAAAAATGTATTAAACCTAATGTGTATAATTTTAATTAATGTTATAAAAATTTTAAATGCCCCTGAAGTTTATTCATACGTAACAGCTTTCGTTTTTATCTGTTGTAATTAACTTATACATCTTTCAAAATGGCAACATTTACTTTTTTAAAGCTAAAATATACGAAAGTCGTTTTTCTGTAGGCCTATAGCCAAGTACAACACAACATTTTTATTCTCTGTTAATTCAGTTTCTCGTGGGACAACGCTGTATCGCTTTCAGGGCTTCTTATTGGCCAAACATATTACATAGTATTAGTATCAAGTAATAGTTGAACATGGTCCAAATTTTCTTAGTACTGAAACTTGCCTTTAATTCATGCGTTTTCTCTGCGTACGATTTTACCTAATCAAACTGAAGGACATAGATGCAGGTTAACTCTTGTGTTATATACAGTGTAAGTACTCATGTTGATTGTAACACACAGCCTTTCGTAGACGTGTACTAAAAATTAAAACTATAATTTTCCTCACAATGTTCAACTATTTGAATATATTCACTCTTGAAGTCTTTAAAAGTGAGTTAGAAAAATAAAGAATATAGTTTTACTGTACTATTTATGGCTTGAATCTTTGAATAATATCTGGTAGATTTTTATGACAACTTTTCAGAGGGGACATATTTATGAATAAAAAATTGCATAAACATTGCAAGCACATTTCAAAACACGGCTAAAATGCTTTCTCGTAATTTTAGAATAACGTTTTTGTTTTGTAAACAACATTATAAAGTGTTCAAATAGCACGCCAAGTTGACAACGGCGGTGTAGCAGGTGATATAACTACACGTCGTGTAAGCGAAGTACTGCGTACAATTTAAAATGCACACCACTGGAAGACGGGCAAGGCTAGCTTAGAGGAGATATCGGCACGCGAGCGCTATCTCTGGGCGACACTGAGAACTACATGTACAGACGGGAACAAAGTCGAGCAAGTCGCTGCTTCCAACACAGGCGTCACTAGCGGTTGTGTTCATCTGCGAGTTCGTTTTGTTGCAGCAACACAATCTCCAAGTAAAAGCACGCATACTTCTCTTTAATATCAAGAAAGTCTACTGTTTGCAATAAAAACCTATATATACTTACAAAATTAAGTTGAAGAATTTCTTTACGTTTGTCCAAGATGCACGTAGGGGCTAATTCAAACTTCACAGTAGCAGTCGTGACACTATATTTATCAAAATCACGATGTAATTCACTAAAGACTCAGGATAAAATAAATTCTAGGGATGGCTTATGTGGGGCGTCATACAAGTTTCATTTACTGTTGTTTTTCTTTTGTTAGTTGTTTATAGACTCACTTATTTTAAATATATCGGTTTTGTGCTCCAGGAAAATACATTGCCTTGTTGTAATTTTATAAATCCATCACATTTGATCAACATTTTCGACTTTATTACATAAATGTTATTGTTCAAGGTATAAATATTTTCTCTTCTATTCAGAGTCATTAAGAAATGCGTATCTTAAAATTAGTGAGTAATATCGAAAGTATTTATATACGTTATGTTAAAATGCTATAGCAATAAATTTTTTAAAATTATATTTTGTAAACAAATCAACAGCGGAGGTAGACCCTTTCTCAAGGCTAGTTCTTATATATTTCGTTCACGCAAAGCTTGTACTTTTGACAGTATATGTTTTTCGTTATAATTTTGTCATTAATTGCTTAAATTTCTTGTTAATAAATTCGTGACAAGTTTCTTACTTACTGTTACCTCTAGTGCAGCTGTTCATTGCTCAGTTTTGCGCCATCAAAAAATACGGAGTTAATCAAGAAAACAAAACCAGATCGTTAAGTTTTTTTGCTTACTGAACGTGCACATTTTTTTTAGAAAATGTCAATAGCTATCAGCTGTGTTTCTGTTAAGAGCGGCTTACTATATCACTAAATGAAAGAAACATATTTACGAAAATGCTGCAAAACACTCAGGAACAAATTATGTTAAGACAACGTGTAACTTCGGCTCCAAGCATAAATATATCATTCTCTAAGTTGAAGACCTATGACTGGCATAAGGTTGTAATACAGTTACCAGGCACAAATGTAACATGCAACAAAACAACATCGTACCTAAGTTTGCCTATTATAGGGGAATTACCAGCCACAAGCTGATACAACTAATTGTCTGAAGATATACTCGAAACATTTCTTATAACTAGAAGCTGGAACAAATACACGTTAATAATATAACCAATAATATTTCAAATGAGGAAGAAAGAACACAGCAAACAGTTACGGGTTATGTAATGAAAAACTATGACGTAACACACGTGTTCCTAGCAAAACTTATGTCTGCCATCTTAATTTGGCAATATTATTAAGACATTGAAACGTTACTAGTATCGTAAATATGAATAATACATTAAAATTAAAATTTAAAATGTGCTGAGTAAGTCAATTAACCTTGCTTCCGTCAAAATGTTTGAGGAAACGCGTAAATGTAGACAAATAACGCCTGAATGTGGGCAACACGCATTACGACCGAGTTGATGGGGCTGCCTGAAAAACCGGCGCTTGTAGTGAACATCTTTGTGTTTAAGAGCCACATTTTACAGAAGAAATTTCAGTTAATATTAAGACTATTTTGCAATAAATATTACAAACCAATTTAAATATGACTATATAATAATATGAAATAACCTTAGTGGTTGGAAATTAACATCACGTAATTAAATTCAAAATTAAGACTGGAAAATTACATAAATTACTAAATGTTTGAATTCAATTGACAGGTGTTTAAGTTGTTCCTATCTTCCTTCTTAAGGAAAACCGTCAATCAAGGCAATTACCATTCATTGTGAAATATTACTTTCAACATTTGTAGCAAACTGTTGTTTTTGGCTCGTGTGTAATGTCAGCTGTTTTTGCCAGAACGTTAGCCACAAATAATAAAATACTCTCCACTTCACATCCTCTGCCCCGCCCATCGTCAAGTTCAAGCCGCCAACGTTTGGAAGTAATCGCAAACCGAAGGTTCGCAGTTGTCTCGGAGACGAAATGCCACGAAGGCCCCAACTATACTGTAACGGTAAGAGGGTGAATAAGAATAAAAATAATTGCAATACTATTTTTGACATATTATATGTTTTCGTGTGATTCTTCGCGTGTTAACCTAAAAATAAAATACTTCTCTAGCAATGTGACTTTTTACACGTTATGTGTGATCGTCAACATGTTCCCCTCCAAATAAAGAAATGCACTTTTTATGTTCTGAAATAAAAATGTTGGAAAAGTGGTAAATGGACGAAAAACATAATTTGCTCCCACCTTTACGCTTACTTAAGAGAGCGTGGTAGAGATAAATAAGCGCTGAATTCTTCAATTGAGATCTACACTTTTTGAATGTCAATATAGAAAAACTACAAAACAACAATCCTTGATAATTATGTTTGCCAACTTTATAACCGAACATTTTTCTGTGGTAACGCATTTGTTAAGCGTAATCTCCTGTGCTGAAATTAAATGTACGAGATTTCGGCGTCAGAGATTGTTCTTCAGTCATACGTTACTCGAGAAAAATTTTTGCTCAGAAAAATGGAAAAACTATTGTCTGATTGCTGGGATTTGATTTTTGCAAATTGGTTTCGAGAAACCTACAACTATAAACTGATGCTTTCAGCGCTGAATTATATACCGCGCACTCTTAAGGGGGTCGCTTTCTAGTCCCTTGTCGACACAGCCCTGTGAGCTGCAATTATCTGGTTGGTTTAAGGCCATGGGCCCGAGTTTCTTCGCATTTAACGACAATTATTTTTTTAAACATAAATGGGAGCCGATATCGTAAAATCGCCTCGTAACTTTGTTATGAAAGATTAAAACTGCATACCCTAATTTTGTCGAGTCAGAAGACTGCTAAATAGTTGCCAATTAGTAAATTGACGGAATTTCCTTTTAATTGATAAATTAGCTATACTATTCATACAGTTTGTCTCGAAAAATTACATTGCATAGTAAAACTAATTTGCAACAAAGTTACGAAGTTTTTTTACGATATCAACTCTCGTATGCATTTTAAAAAATAATTCTCTCGAAAACCGAGAAACTCGGGCTCAAGCCCTCAAAGCGCGTTTTTTCAAGGAGAAGCGTCCATTTTTGTGAGCGGCTAGGAAACAGCGAGGACAACGCCATGTGAGGCGGGCGTGAAGTCACATCGCACACAATCGTGGTCTGTGGAGATTATAGTAGGACGTATTGTCGCTATTTAGGATGTAGGTATACATTTTCCATCACAGTGCCAGATACACTTCTGAACATTTAACTTTGATGGAACATAACACATGTACAATTCTTTTACACGTGAAACAGTTCAAAAAAATTAATTAACGTTAAATACGGACGTTCCTAAACGGTAGACTAATAACAGCATTCCATTAATGGTTAAATAGACCACAGAGTCTTACTTGTATTAATGTAGAGAGAAATTTTAATATTAAATGTTTAAGGCGTTTTTTATCATAAACTATAGTAAATTTGAGTAAAATTCTGGGTCCAGCTGCTAGCCGCACGACGAATAGCCTATTTCGCGCGTTATGTAAATAACACGTAAATAAGAAATTAAGAAACAACATCGACATATAAAGCGATCATTTAAATAATAAAAAATTACTAATTTGTAATCATTATTGACACTTAAATGAGTCGAGGGACAGCTGAGCGGAGCTGGAATGTGGAAATTTGAACAAAATTTAGACATGTTTTATGTACACATGTGATAGATCCGAAAAATAAGCGCAACAATTAAATCAGACAACATTTAAATTCAGGTTTTGAACTGATACGTAATTTTTGTGGTCTTGCTGTTTCGTTATATTCCGTTTTCGTTCCTTACTTCCTGTTCTGTTCACTCAGGTCCCCCGACGCTTTCAAGGTTCGATAGTAATTTGGAATTAATATTTTAAAAGGTTTCTTTAGTGTATTAGGTGGATATTTAAATGTGTAGCTCCTTAACTTTACAGTTATTGTAAATATTAGTTACATAAAATATTGTTTATTTTATACTGTTTAAAATGGACTGACGTATTTGTTGTCATAACACATTACCTTCTAATATATTTACACAATTATTAACATTAATTAACATAATACTTTAATGAACCATTTTTACAATTTTAAACAAAATAAACAGCAAAATACGGGCAAAGTTTTAATTGACAATAATATTAACCACATGAAATATCAACCTTATGACATTTGTGTGTATGTGTTTTATTGATTATTAAACAGTTTGTTTTTGTGATTACAAGTTCTTAGGACTAGGTTGCAAAGAACAACCATACTGAATTACAGAGACATGAAATATTCGCTTTTTATTTGGTGAGCGTCTAGATTCTACTGATGTGTACACACTCGAGCACACACTATTATTTAATTGCTCACCAGTTATTATGTTAGTCTACGTACTTGACTGATTCAAATGCGATTGGTCGCTGTACCGGAGAATTATAAACTATTGGTTCAAAGTGTTCCCAGCGTCAGTCAACGACACTGTACGGTTTAGAGCTAGCGAACAACGGATTGGAGTATGGTGTGTTGTCTGAACACTACGCGAAGTATACGTGCCTCTATGAAGTATATCCACTACGCGCTCAGGTGTAGCACCGGATCTAGCTTACCATGTCATTGAAGCACCATCAGATAAACGAACATGTTCTACTATTCAAGTCGACAGAATTAATTTAAAAATATAGTAGAAAGAGATCGTGCATTCAGAAAGTAAAATGCATTTATGAACCGTGCAACCAAGGATAAATAAAGAAAACATAGTAAACGTGTGAACGACAGCTTTGCATCCTGGGGTCTATGCCTTTAAACATAGATATACCCTTACCCCGAGCCAAAAACCAGGGTTCGCTGGTTCTCCCCCAGAAATATTTGGATTCTAGTGTGAAAAATTGTCCCATTTAAGGAGATTTCAAACAAAAAAATTAGTATGCCCTTTAAGTAATGGTAATATTCGAGAATAAATTATGTTTTAAAAGTGAAAAAAAAAAAACGTGTGCAGACGTAAAATAAATTAGGTGATTTTTTTGAATTTTTGCTTTCATATTGTAACAAGAGATTGTGTTGTTAATGTTGTGTTGTCTTAATACAGCTGTGGGGAAAGTGTGAGGAAGTTTTTTCAATATTTGACTTGGCACTTTTGTGGTTTTATAATTTTGGAGCAGTCTCGGGAGGGGACATGGCCCATATTTCTCGCCTGCTACAAAGTTGAGTCGTCCTCAAAGAAAACTACGAGGGAAGCTAACGACTCAGTCGTGTAGTTGTAGCAAGCGCCGAGGTCAAGTGTACTCTGACATGCGCCTGGGTAACACAGAGGTTGATTGGCCAGCATTTGTGAAGCATAGGTAGTGGCGAAGTATGTTCGCTCAAAGCTCAGTTGAGGCCACGTGCAAAGTGCAAGTGCTTTCTGTGTTGCAGCGAAATATTATGGTACAGAATGAAATAATAGTTGTAACAGTAGCATTTTAAGAATATTTACTAGTTGAATGTCATATGTCTTGTATGTATATAGACTGTGAGGTAGTCATAACAGAGTGATGTTTATGTACGGTTAGATGAAAGGCCTAGGTCTATACACTATAGGGTAATATTTCAACACTGTTTACCTGGTACAGGATTTGTACACTGAAAAAAAAAGTAATGCTGAAGTTACCGTATTCTTGTTAAAATAGGGACAACAAACCAGTTTGTTAGTTGGTACTATCTGGACAGAATAAACTACGAAGTGTATCACGAGAATTTCTAAATGATGGTATGGTATACAAATATCGTAAATGCATGCAAGGAATGTGATTGTTCAAACATAAAAATAATAATTGATTTCAGTTAAAAGAGCACAAGGAAATTTCGTAGAAATATATTTTCTAATTGTTTATTAGTTATGATGAAAACAAACCTTGTATTTAAACATTAATAATATTTATAATACACAAAATGTATTTAAAAAATAATGATATTTCATCTTTTAAAAATTGTTCTTAGCTAAGTTTCAATGTGTTATTAATTTTCAAAAATATCTGTTCATATAATTATATTAAGGAGAAAGTAATTTTAAAGATGCGAAATTCAGAAATACTTGCACCAATACTTGTGTATATATATATATATATATATATATATATATATATATATATATATATATATATATATATATATATATATATATATATATATATATATATATATATATATATATATATATATATATATATATATATATATATATATATATATATATATATATATATATATATAACGCGGAAACTGAACTCACGTTTTGGCACATAACAGGAAACTGTTTTAAAAAATAAGCTATTATTCTGTTAAGGTGGAAAGGCAAACCTAATACCTATTGTTTACAACCGTTGCGCTCTACGGGAGGGTCGAATAATATCTTATTCTCTTTTTATTGCCATGAACGAGGTTGGTAATCCTGTTTGTGACTAATTGCTGGGCGTATCGCGTGTCTGAAGTACACGTTATTTGTCCCATCAAAGGGGAGAAGGGCAGTTATTATCCTCACTTATGGCGATGCTATACAAGTGTAATCAATACTGCAACCCCTAACCCTTCATCATTCAGAGAAGTGTCAGTAGGAGGGGGAAGTTTGAGGGTTTGAATCCCACGTTGCCTCTCGTTAGTCCTTTGTTCTAGAATAGTCAAATATTTTAAGTATACAGCAAATATAAAATGTAAATATGACATCATAACTAAACAAGTACTGCTTAAAACCTCAAGGGAAAAACTTAGCTTAGAACGTAACAGTTATCCTACACAAACTGAACAAACTTGCGTCCAGTTTTATAGTTTTAAGAGTTTAAATTTGTACGATAGTAATAACATCGAATTCAGAACATTTTAAAAATTCATAACAATATTGTCCTCATTTCCTGACATGATACTAGAAAATAACGAGTATAAACTACGAGAAAAGTTTCAAAACCAGACGGGTCTACAAAAATTCAAACATGAGCTAGTAATATTTTCTATGTAAGGTTTGTTAGATTAGCACAATTATTCAGTAATATTTTATTTAAAACATTACTTATCCCACCAAAAAAACGTGGAAATGTGAGGTCAGTCAAAATCAGACATGTCCGCACTACTGTAATATTGCATTCAAAGCTAGGGCACAAAACTTATATATATATATATATATATATATATATATATATATATATATATATATATATATATATATATATATATATTGCACGGTATTAGTTACGAAATTTTGCTTCTGATAAGTTCACTACATTTAACACCAGTTATAACCATACTATTCATTCAGAAGTAGACATGACTATTTCCTTTTTTGTAACAAACCATATTTAACATTTAGGTATGTCATATTCATTACAATAATTAATTGACGGTATAAATGACGTACAATAATAAATAAGTCATATTAAATGTCCATTAATATCCCTACATGTGTGTTTTCCGCTCTCCTGTTAAATTGGGTAAGTGTAGCATCTTTGTGTTGGAAAGTTTGCTCCTCATATGTCCGTCATAAGAAGTTTACGGAAACCTTACACGATATACTGGATAAAGTAGACATTACTCTAAAAGCGGTCGGTAACCTTGTACAGAAGAGTAAATGTTCTCAACAGGTAACATATTTATGGCTTGCTCCTTGATTTTTTCACGGCTTGCGTACGCTACGGCCCATTGTGCCAACGTACGAAAAGAAAACAAACTTCAGACAAGGTCGGAACCTCATTGTTAAGACGCCACGGTCATTAAACACACTGTTTCTAAGCCCTCCAACATGGCTAATAACGGCCTTTTCAGACTTCCGTTATTCAAAATGTACACAGTAAAAAAAAAATTGTCAATTTACAAGGAAAATCTCGTAAACTAATATCAGAACACTATCTGTCCGATAGTAAATGTGAGATATCCAAACCTTTTAAAGTGGTTATAAATATTGTGAACGCCTTTAGGAATTAGTAAAATAAATATTAATGAGTAAATTTTTCGATTTGAAACAAAATAAACCTAGAAGACCTGTAACATTTTACAAAACATTTCGTAGTTTTACAAAAAAAAATTTGGAAACTGGTTTCCAAAAATAATTTTTGTAACACTACAAACAATTGTTGTAAGGTGAACCAGATATTAGCAGTAAATATAAATTTTACAAAACAGTTTTGTAGTGTTACAAAAAGGTTTCTTGGAAACCTGTTTCCAAAAAACCTACAAAAAATTTTTTACTGTG
Source organism: Medauroidea extradentata (assembly GCA_003012365.1). NCBI lineage: Eukaryota > Metazoa > Arthropoda > Insecta > Phasmatodea > Phasmatidae > Medauroidea > Medauroidea extradentata. The sequence goes on along the minus strand of PNEQ01033870.1, from coordinate 71,506 downwards.
TACTAACCGGAAGTATGTACAACTCAGATTGCGACCTGCACTGAACTTAGTTGCAGACTTTTCACCAATAAAATTATATGGACACCGCTTAGTGTCCCATAGTAGAAACCGTTCGGCGGGAAGCTTGCACGCTAGTTCAGCGCTTGGTCCGTTGAGGCGACGCGGCATTTGATGCGCGCTTCCAGGTCGACCTTACAGCTCCGTCGCTCCAGGGTTTCTCACACGCGGGTAGGCGGCGCCCTTAAGTACGAGATACTAGGAAGTGTTGAATGTGAGTCCTCTTCAACGTAGTCACAGTACGTGAAGATATCAGCTACACCTGCAAGCACCGGTGTATTGGTCGAGGACAGGCAGACTGGCCTGCAACAAGTTCTTACCTCACAACATCTGATTTCTTCCTACTGCGGACTCTGAAATACAACTTGTGCGAGTTCTGCAGTGGCCTCAATCGTGCAGGTAACACCGCACATTCTCCAGCAGACACAGCGGTACATCCTGCAGCATTACAGGATCTGCATGACGTTCATCGTGGTCTCATTATTTACTGTGGTATTTCTTGTGCTTATAAGTTCATAAACAAGTTTCTGCTATTTATTTTACTTGCAACCACAGCCAATATTTCCACGCTCCCCATACTTTTATCAGTACATGCTCTGTTCCCTTTCATTATCGGTATGCACTACATTATTAATAACGAGCTTTATGTCTTTTGGCCTTTTGCATTTTCCTTCAAGTCTGGTGACGGTATATGACGGAAAAATATTGTATTTCATTCAACACAACTTTTGTCAAATATAGCCTAGTTGTTGTAACGATTTCGAAAGTCAAATATTAGATTAATTAAACTTTTTTCGTTTGTTTAGCAACATACTACAAACATATATACGGTTGTTGTACCAAACTATTTCCTTTGCAGTCTAACTGTATGCGAATGCTAAGTTATTTTTGTGGATTTTTCCACCAAAGAAGTGTTTAGTTTTTTGTCTGTAAAGACGTAATAAAGAGCGACTGGCCGAGTGTAATGCTGGAAAGTCTCCCTACCTCGCCTCCCCCTCCCCTGCCACTCTCCACAAACTCTTCCTCCAATCACAACTGCGACTTGCGACGGAAACATCATCGTGCACTCGCCGGTAAACAGTTTTGCGCCGCGAGTAGGGCGAGAGAGTTGTTGGCCGGCCGCGCTAAATCGGGACTCGAACCCATGCATATTTAAAGACGGCCACCCCCGCGGAAGGGTCGACCGAAGGGGGCGGAAATAAGTGGCGGGAAGAGGGAAGGCGGGTGGAAACTGTGGAGCGACACAGCAGAAGCCGCGGATGGACGGCGGACAGCGGCTTGCTGTCAGCCAATTATGGTTCCTCCCGCCCCGCCCCTCCTGACCCCATCAAGGGTGGTCGGTGGGCGGGCTGAAAGATTCAGTCTTTCACAAGGCAGGGCTCAGTCACACGTGGCCAGCCCCCCTCCCCTTCCTATGACGTCTCCACCCTCGGACAGGCCTCTGAAACTTTCAGCTGCGGGACGCTTGGACATCGTTTCACACTTAACCCCTTCCTGGACTTGGAAATGAGACGTCCCGTCTCCTCTGCGCGCTCATTTCCCTCCTCTTCCACCTCCATCACCATCCGTCTATCCACTTCCTCTTTTCCGGACCCTCGCGAAACAAAAATTAAATAAAAATTTTTTTTAAACCCCGTCGGCCAGTCTCGACCCGACGCTTTCGCCATTCCTCCCTTCCCGGTCGTCAGTTTCGCTTTAAATGTCTGCTAACGTATTCCTAAAGGACGACGGCAAACTGTCCCTCACCACCTCCTGACGTTCGCGGATATAGGAGGGGGGTTGATTTACTTAAAGCGGCCGTCTGTCGCGTGACGTCGCCAAGGACTTTTCCTCCCTTTTAACCCTTGCGCCCCTCTAACAGCCCTATTCCGTGATTAAACCCGTCCGGAATAATAAATGGGCTCCATTTTTATATCCTCGTCTTAGCCAGCGCCTTTAAGGCCTCGCTCTTCAGTTTTGCAGTGGTTTTGAAAATATTTTTAACGCAAATTAACACACACACACACACACACATATATATATATATATATTTATTTATTTATATATATATTTGATTCTGACAGTTTTACCACTATATCTCATCGTTTGTATCTGAATTTTTCTGTTACAACAACACACCAAACGGATTTTTATATTTTAGCCCCTGAAATAGCACCACATAATTTGTTGTCAAAATAAGCAAAAATAAAGCAAAGCAATTTTTTGCTAGCAAACGGTACATTATTTTAAAAAATCGCTCTAACAAAATTGTGTATCGCTTAACTGTACACAGTATGATATTTTTTCAAAGCATTTAGTTAACAAATATTCAAGTTATTTGGAATTGTTTGAAATCAATGGAAGATCATGGCCTTAATACACACGTCAGTGCTAGGCGACTCATCACTCGCGATGTCTGCCGTGACGTGGGAACACACGTGTCACGTGACGTCACGTGCTGTACCACGTGGTACTGCATTCCTGCATCCCTCACCTGCTGCGATTATCTTGTAATCCTCTTGCACCTTTCATTCCAGTGTACTACTCTATGTATTGCTGTCATCTCCTGTTACCTACACTTTCATACTTCGAGACATGTCCTCAAAACTAAATGCCAACTGAACGAATGTGCGGAGCCCCGCGCCTGTGCGGTAGACAAACCACCTAGCGCATGTTACACAGGTTGCGTACCGACAGGCGTTATTAGCAAACTTTTGAAAACGACTACATAATGAGAGTTTCAACGAAAACCAATGCCCTAAAAGTGTCAACAAAGTCAACATTATTTTTGTTCCTGTCAACCTTTTCTTTCGTAATCTATAAAAAAATATCAACTAATTTGCACGGCTCACCAGTTTACCTATTTTATTAATATTGCAGGAATAAATTTGCAAAAAGCAAACAGCAAACAAACACTATAACAGCTTTATTCACGTAAACATTATACGAACAGGTTGTCTTAAATATTATGTGGTTTCTTGTTTACATTCATAAACGCATTCACAAACCTATTACTTTAAGGTCGCATTCCGTCCTTGGTTATAACTTTAGAGTATCAGTCGTAATTTTTTTCTCGATATATTTTGTCGTCTTATATTACCTTCCGTATGGCATCTGTCAAATTAAGAATCATCCTGTGTATAAGAGTCTGGAAAAATAACTCCAGGCGAATAATGTAGATAAATGTTGTAGTTTCTGTCAAACGCGAGAGTCTAGACTGTTATTCTATTTTTGTAACATATTTTAAACTTATGTTAAGTGTTGTTACTCTATTGTTTAATGTCGTAACACGCTATTACTGTGCAAAACCTAAAGCCATGTATTTTAACTCAGGTTTATTACTATTTACTTACAAAGTATTTTTCTTTATCACCCACTTACCATTTATATTGATTTATAAAATTACGATAGGTAATAGACCGTTGACATCTGAAAGTTGGTAACGAAATTGAAATACAGCGTAATTCTTATTATGAACGTAAACTGTTCTGTACGTGTGTGTCGCTGTTTTATGTCTGAGGTAATCATAGTAGATGACAAACAAAACTATTCAGATACATATATTATTAATAATAGACTCAGCAGAGCGTTGGCCTAAACTGCACATACACCTAACCTCACTGCATCACATATGTTCCTGTATAAAAGAAGACCTTGCGAAGCAGCACAGCTGTCTTACATAATATGAAACAATAGCGGAAAACAGCAGCGTATGGGTTTCATACCACTTTCCTTATGGCGCAAGTATTGTGGTGACTGCCAGACACGCAGTGGGCTTGGCACACAGTAGTTAGTGTTAAAGGCGCGGTCTACTGCAATTTTCGTCACCATTTTTTATTTGTACCAGATATTTTTTTCTTATTTTAGATACAAAATGTGACTAAATTTGGCTCTTATGAAAATTTTTTATATCTCATAGTTTTCGCGCAATGGCTTGTTAAAGTCATATGTTGCATGTTTCCGTTTTAAGGACTACACTAAAACCAACTGATATACCAAACTAAAAAAATCACAATGGCCAAAGACATTGCAGGCTACAGTGCCATGCTAATTAAAATAAAGAATAAAAATTATTGGTATTAAAAACAAATTATCGAATTTTTAAAATTTTCAGTTTAGGCAATTTAAAAAAATATTTGTTATTCTTAATTTTTATGAGCATGACATGGAAGCCTGCAGTGTCTTCATCCAATGTGATTATTTTTTAGTTTGGTAGCCTGTATCAGTTGGTTTTAGTGTAGTCCTTAAAACGGAAACACGCAATGTATGACTTTAACAAGCCATTACGCGAAAACTATGAGAGATAAAAAAATTTCATTAGAGCCAAATTTAGTCACATTTTGTGTCTAAAATAAGAAAAAAAATATCTGGTACAAACAAAAAATAAAAAATGGTGATGAAAATTGCGGTATATCGCGCCCTTAACAGGCCGCAGGTAGAACCCACATCAGCTGTGGCACCCCGTCCCTTGCTACAGTACTACTGTCGTGATTGGCAATTCCAGAGATGAACTGGTTCAATTACGATAACTGGATCCAACCATGCTAAGCTCACAAGATTAGCTCCTATCTTGATACACCACTGTGTTATATGTTAAGGGCGTTGGACCCATAAAATTCCATTTTTTTAAAATATTTGTACCAAACACTGTTCAACTTTTGCACATCATAAAACATGTCCTTTCTCTAAATAAATAAAAAATAAGCCTCACGGTTTTCGCATAATTACTCATCAATGTCACAAAATATCTATTGTGGTGTAGCCAAAATCAAAAGAAGTAATTAACTAATGAATTCAAAATTACAGGAACTGAAAGTTTTCGTTACGTGTTCGATAAATGTTAGTTTTGAACATTTCAGTAGTAGCCGAAAGTGAAATTTATGCAAAAATGTAGGCTACTCATTTTCATAAATTCTTAAAAAATACAAAAATGTATCGCTTTGTGTTTGTAAAAGCGTCTTGAAGTAGCTGACATAATTTAGTATCAATATGAATTATCTTGTTTCTGAGAGTTAATTGTTTTTTATTATGGTGACTACACCGCAGCTGCCATTTTGTGACTTTGATAGGTTATTATGCTAAAACTATGGGACCTAGTTTTGTTTGGGGAAATGACATGTTATCTGCTGTGTAACAGTTGAAGAGTGTCTGGCAGGCTGCTGTACGCCGTCCGCTACTCTCAGGTGATCTGCGTGTTGCCTACAAACCAGGTATCGGTGTTGCCTGCTCCTGTACCGGCGACAACAATGCTTGCAAGGGAAAGGCTAATACACGCTTGTTAAGGTTAGCTTCATGTGATTATTAATAATATACTTCACAAAAGTTGATGAACTACTGATACACAATTTATCGACTACATAAGTGTCGCAACCCTTAACTGTCCAAAATATTTTTGTTATTTTTAACAATCCACAATCCATAGAACTGTGTCCATTCAATCATTTGCCAGAGCCTAACAGTTATTTTGTACATAAGTTTGAAAATGTGCAATTAGCTGTTTACTTACAAGATGTATAACGCCCTTTGGGATGCACTTTAGATGATAAGTCGAATATATATGTTTTCGTCTAATTTTTTTCGAGAGGAAAGCGCCTGCAGAGAATTGCCATGTATTTAATAAACGTGCAAAATGTCGTAACCGACAGTTGGATATATTTGAAATAAATAGTAATTTATGAGACTTTTATTATCCTACAAAAATCATCGATATATAAAAATAAATAATAATACAAATCGATTACTAAAAGCCTTACTGTCGCGATACGTCGTTAATAATATTAAGTATAACGCACTTTGTCAGAACGTTTTGTGTCTTGTGCCGTCAAAATAACGACTCAAACAGCTTTTCTGCAATATTGTATACTGATAAATACAAACTTTATTAGTGGAAAATAATTTTAAAAACTTTCGTTTGACTTTGCTCCATACATAAAAAAATTGTCGTTTCATCACCTAAATTCGACAGAAAAAAAAATACTATGAAAAAATACTGAGCCCGTACTAATGTCGCCCATATAACTATCTGTATAAACAGCTTGCAGCTAGTATCATGCAAAAGGCGAATATATCTGTTAAGGAAAATTACTATCTGAATTGGAACATAGATATTGCCGATATAAGAATTTTAAATATCTAAACGTACAAATTCCAAATAAAAAGGTGTTTCTTGGACCAGAAAGAAATGCAATAATATTTTCTGCTTTTTTTGTAAGTTGTCCAATGGGTTGGTACAATGGTGACGACTACTAATCTGCAGATTAAAAATCACTGTTTAGAATGGTAATTGGTACAGAAATTATCGCAGTGTTCAAATTACTTCAACAGCATTGGCTGGTCGCTTGGCTGCGGAATTATAGGTGACCAAGGTCAAGAACCACCAAAGCTTTTTCAGAAGTACGTGTCTGTCTCCGATCGGATTCACACGTCTGTATTTGACACACTTTCAAAAAAATTGCAAGATCACTACGTAAATTTTCATATAAAAGCTATGGAATGTCAGCGCGTCACTTTAGCGCTTTGTACATAGAGGCGACACGGATATATATACTAGTACCAGGGTCACACTTACTGCTCTAATGTTTCGTGCGGCATGTGCGTGAATGAATGATAGGAGCTTAAGAGATTTGATTTCATGCGAGTCAGTTAAATGTCAACGATATGTGTAGGCTGATCACAGTAAAATGAGAACGTTTTAACAAGGCTTTGTTAAGAATTTTTATAGAGAATTTTATTGTTTACTGCCCACAGAAACTAACTGTTGAACACAGTGTAATATATTCACCGTGTTTATCACTTTCATAGCTGTGTTTACGTAGCAAGGGACAGAGGAATACAAATTAGTGACGGAACAAATATTTACTGCTTCCAAAATTCTCACTTTACCGTTATAAGGCTTATATGCAAAACAGCATCTGTGAGTTCGTTACTGTCAGTGAAAAAAAGTGAAAGATGAAACGTATAGAAGAGAGAGATTATCAGAATGAAAACAACACTTCTGGATGTATATATATCATAAAAAATATATATTTTATATATATTTACACATAATTAACTTACACATAAAGGGGGTTATCCAAAAATCTGGAAACTTGGTCTGGTAAGGGTCCAATTCGTATAAAGGAAAGTTAAAATTATTCTAAAGAGCTTTAACACTGTTACCATTATTGGGAAAAATATATTAAAAGTTAATATACAGAAGGCTACTTACTACAAGCACTCCAAGCAGAAAGACGACTTCACCAACGACGGTAGGTCTTCTACACACAGCATTGCAAACTGTAGTTAACACTGTGCGAGAGAGAGAGAGAGAAGAGGAATATGTTTAGGCATTATTCCTGGCCATAATAGTCGGAGCTTTTGACAATGCTTGGTGGCCAGAAATTATATAGCGCCTTAGTAATAAGCAGTACCTTAGAAATATGTACAGAGTCGTCCTGGAATATTACACGGGACGAACCAGTTTGCATCAAAAGAACACTATGCAAGTGTACGAAATACACGACGAAATAATGACAACAAGGATCTATATTGAAACCCATATTATAGAATATATTATTTTATAGTATCCTTTTGAACAATTTTCCAGAAGGGGTTACCGTACGTACACTCTAAAAAGTAGTTTGTAAATTTACCAGACGTGCGTATAGGAGCCCTAAGAAAGTAGTTATGGTAAAATAGTTCCCCAGACAACCATGGTAGCACTCCTAAACTTTTTATAAAACAGTCAAATGCATACTAAAGTTACCAGACTTGTATTGTAACAAGTGTAAAAGTTTGCATGTTTACAAAATGGAAGTATCGTAACTGTCCCATACTGCGTCTGGGATATCATCTTCCTAAACATTTTAGGGAGTTTTTTTACAGTGAATATGATATTGGAAAGTTGGAGCAAGAAATCAGGAGTTTTGAACGGGGAAATAACTCTGATGTAGTGTTTTACCACTATCCTAGTAGATCTATGTGAAGTTTCCTTGTAAAATACATACTTTTTCAAATATAGCCAAGTGAAAACGTACAAGTACCAAGAGGATATGTACGTGTCGCATGGACGGTGTTTTGTAGCTCGCCGCGTTTATTCTCTTCTACGCGAAACCGATAAACTTATCCGCAAAACATGCACTCAGAAAATGAACACACAAATGAATCTATGCTTCTATAATTTTAAAAATACAGTACGCTTAATGAAGATATGATTATTGGGCTCCTCAACATGACTAACGGCTATTTTAGACTGCTGTAAGTACAAATATACCGCCCGGATTCGTAAAACCCAACAATGAATGCATGCTTTGGACTCTGCTTCAAACGTCCGCAATAAAATCGTACGCTCTCAGCATAAAGTACAATATCAAAAAGCGTAAAACGAAAGCATAGCCCAAGTTTGGCGCGCAGCAAATAGAAGCGAAACGATTACTCTCAAGTGTTTTTAGGAAATTATTTTATTTCTTGCGATTTAGTTATTGTTTGTTGAATACGAACTTTTACATTTCGATGATGTTAAGGTAAGAATCTGTAACCCTGTAATTTGATAAAAATGAGATAACGTATTTTTTTGGTTTTATAGGCAAGAAAAATGCTGTAACAATGAAATGTGATAACTCAATAAAATGTTAAAACTTCTACTCTAAAGATTCACTTAAGTCCGTTTAATTTAATTCAAAGATGACCGTTTTTTTTGTGTCGTCGTCAAATGTGGGTTACAGCGTTTTACCTAACACCATCGATTTTAATGGTGGTCAATTGATTATAACTTTATTATTTGATTGATCATCATTAATTTTCATAGGATTTGTTTTGTTTATTTCTCCTTTAATTGTTTACTATAGTAAGGCGTATATACATAATTATTTATTTATTTATATTCTCCACGTATCAAAAGCTTAAAATACATTCCATTCGTAGACTTCTTAAGAGTTAAATGCACTTAAACTTGTCGCTGTAACGTATCTCGTCCGGTCACCTTTAGTCCACGCAAAGTATTTTAAGGCGAGTTTGAAAACCATTTTTTAAGAAAAAACTATTTTAATATCGAAGAATACCTTCATACTCTTGTCACACATGTATCATAGTTCGTAACGAAATTTTTTTATTCCAGTAAACGTCAAAGTATTTAAGATTTTTTCACTTAAGGTATCACCGATTTTGTTATGAATGTAAGCCAAAACCATGCAAAATATTTTTTGCGGAAGAATTTTGAAAGAACTGTGCAATGGGAGTGCATGCCTGGGTTTAGTTATTAGGACATACTCCATTGCGATATTGATGACTGTCAAAACTATAAGACAATAGAAAAACATAAATAAGCAGAGTACGCTTTAGTCAGTGGGATACATACACAACATAACATTCCGTAAATGGAATCGAGTCGAATAAAATCAAGACAAATACATGAGAAAATAAGTATAAAAAATAACAAGTATAAAAATAATAAGAATCAAAAATCAAAAGAAAAACCAAAGACACCACCAAGAAAATAAACATGTTTGAGGTCTGCTTTGCCGAAGTAGGTGTTATCTTATATCGTAATGGAGTATGTCCAACAAACTAAATCCAGGAGGCTGCATCGCAAAATGCTTACGTAGAGTTGTGAATCACGTGACTGCTATTAGTCTAAATTTTTTTCCAAATATTCTGGTTTAAATTTTTGCTACAATGTGAAAAATGCCACTTATCATCGCGTTAATGCGGGGGGGGGGGGCCGCATTGGTAAACGCATTTTGCATGTGTAAGGCCTAGAACTGCAAAAGTAGTAGATAATACAGTACGTGCATAACCATAGCAATCTTTAGTAGAAGGGCCTGGCCTTAGATGTGGCAACCACCCAGGAAGGGTCATTTTAACACTTATTTGGTCTCGCTAAAGGCTGTGGCTGTACGTGATCCGTTATTCTGTACTACAAACCAGCGAATCAGGGGAAGCCGCAGCCTTTGGCGAGACCATAGAAGTGTTGAGAAATGACCCTTCCTGGCAGGGTTGCCAGATCTAAAGCTGAGTCCTTCTACTAAAGATGGCTACGACATAACGCCTCATCCTACCTTCTGAGCACCAAGTCACTGAGCTGCATGCTGTCTTATCACTGACAATTCCTTTCTACTAGACATTCATTTTATGACATATTTAAAAAAAAAGTATTTACTACACACATATACGTTTAAAAAAATTCTGCGCAGATAAAAAAAAAGTGCCATTTCCGCAATTTTAGCTGGAGTAAATATAATCTTCAGATATATTTATTTATTATTTATTTATTTAATGCCTTTATTTGAATAAGAAAGTTAAGGCAGGGCTTGAAATAAAATAAATAAATATGGTTTGAGGATATCCGATAACCAAAGCATCGCACCTTGAATGAGCAATGGCAACTCGCAGGCTATATGTGTACCTCGAAGAGTGACGTGACATGACGCCCTACTATGGAGTAGCGCAGAAATGAGCAACAGAAGATTCACGAAAAAAACAGCCAGCGACATAGTCCGGCACGATTCCCACATCCTAAATCCGGGGACTGACCCCACCGGGAATCTAGCCCGGATCGCCTTGGTAGGAGGCGAATGGTCTGACCACTCGCCTGGCTCGGTCCCGTTAGGACTAGACATTGTTGGCACACATGTAACGTTCTCTGACATAGATGTAAGACATCGCTTGAGCTCGCTGAACAGCTCTCCAATAATCCTGTATCGGCCGATCTCTGCGCGCTGCTAGATGACCTGCACTGCAAGAAAAGTACTGTTGTAGGTACCATACTTGTGTTAAAATATAGACAACAGTCCAGTGACGGTGCTATCTAGATTCTTCCTACAACAATATGTTCTGAACAAGGAACAAACAGCATCTTTCTTTTGGCAGAACATATTGTTACTTCTACAAAACATATTCTTGTAAAAACAAGCTAGATATTACCTACAACCGAACAGGATTGCTGTCCCAGCTTTAACAAAATTATTGTACAAACAACGATAAGTTTCTCTCAGTGTGGGCAGGCGGCCTCCTTAATGACGTCGACTGCAAGGAGTGATTGTGCGTGTTGAAGGCTCAGAAGTGAAAGAATAATGTGGACTGCACTGCCTAGTTCCCATCGCCCTTATGCGCAAACAGTGATCTTATCAGTGGTGGGATATATGTACCATAGCACGTATAAGAACCTTCAGCTTAGCTTATTGTGAGCGGCAGATGTGGATGCGCGAAAACCCTGCATTTAGAAACTTTAGAGAACTCAAATATATTATTTCTAATACGCCTGTTGTTTTCTAAGTACTTTGATGTTACTGTCTGAAATATTATTTACTACTTATTAAGGAAATTAGGAGCTCGGAATAAATTATTATTTTAAAATGTACACAACGTTTTTAAAACGGACTAAAGAACGTATAGAAGTATTTCTCTTATGAAATTAATTGTAAGTTCGGGAAAAAAATGTGTACTGCATGCAACAGATAACAGTAAGAAGTGTAGAAAGTAGCTGTTGTTGAGAAAACTCACACAACAGTTTATGTCATTCGCAGTGTAATAACATTTTCTGAGACTTTGGTGAAATATTCATGCATCGGTTATATATTGCATGCGTCTCACATTTTACAATTTTAATTTAAAAAAATATTTTAAAATGTGAAATTATTTTATAGTAAACGTTGTTAAAATTTTATTTCTTTAATTATTTTCTTCTCATCAGTTTTGCGTGTATGTAATTTTGCAATCGATTTTAAGCACTTAATATCTGTACCGAAAAGAGAAAATGAGAAAGAAGAATGTGAGCAAATATTGCATTGCAATGTAGTTCTGAGCTATGTTTACAATGTTTCAACTCTCTAGCTATCGGGAAGCCAGCTCAAAATCAATTGATCAATATCTAAAGAACAGACCGACAAGAAAGTGAGTTAATAAAAACCTGGCAACAAGAACATATTTCTAACCCTATGCAATGTAATTTACCAATCACGAAGCGAGCTTCTCTAGAATCTCTCCAAGAATGACACGAGTCTAATTTCTTACTTCCACTACAAAGTTAGCTAGCAAGCTTCTTTCAAAGCAGATCTACCACATGGATGATATCAGTCACATGATTACTGGAGCCAGCTGTACTCCCTTATGCTGGAATAGCAACAACGCTTCAGGCGCGAGAAAAATAACTTGTCAACCAGTCAGCGTTGAGGCTTCCGTGACGTCAGAGCAGAAGCCTCAACTCTGACTAGCTGACAAGTTACTTTATCTGCGTCGCCTACTTCGCGTCTCGTCTGTCTATAGTAGTTTCAGCGTAAGAGCCACACTAGTTGGTCCAGCAATCCTCGGCGTGGAGTAGCGTTGGAACGACTTGAGGAATATGTCAGGAGTCCGTTAATGTACTTCTGCCGTTACATCCCTATTGTCTACCATCACCTCATAATAAACACTTATTTATGTGCCATCATCTCTTGCAAACGGGACCGCGGTGGCGTAGTGATCAGAGCAATCACCTCCAACCACGACGATCCTGGATCGATCCCCGGCTGGGTCGGTCACATATGGTAATTGTGCCAGACGATGCCGCTGCTCGGTGGTTTTTCTCGGAGATCTGCCGTCTTTCCCGCCATGATTATTCTGAAATCTGCCCATTGTAGGACGTCATAACATGTTATGAACTAGGGGCAAGCACCCGGGACATGGTACCCACATCCTCTGATACCCTCCCCGTATGATGTTTATTTGGCTCTCAGGATATGTCAATCAGTCATTTGAGTAACAACATAAGTAAATTTTTTCCCCCCAAAATGAGTTGTGGGTTTTATAATTTTTATAGAGGCTGTCATTGAAATAAAGCATTTCTCAAATGAACTGACAGTTCGGCGCCTCGCTACAGTCGCAAATTACGCTCAATGTAATTTAGTAACAAGTGTATTTATCTACGTATAAAATTATAAATCTCTAAACTCACTGTGGTAGAAAATTGATTATGTTGTTTCTCAAATGACTGATTCAGGTGTAGTCAGCACAGATATATTTACTTGAGATGTTGTAGCCCTCACTAAATCATGCGTAATACAGTTTAACTGTCCAGCTACAATAATAGTTTTATTCTGTGTGTTTGTTTTTATTTTTATGTGAAAGTTTATATTTCTCACGTCGCATGAAGTGACACAGGTATTGTAGTAATTGCTGCTCAGTCATGTATATTTCATGATGACACACTTAGTTGGACTGGAGTTACATTGCTACTCTCATAACAAGAGAGGGCAGGGCTCTACTCTCTCAACAGGACAGGACTGTGCAACACATGAAGCTGACACCAGTCATGCAGGGGCTGGACGTCAAGTTGAACGCGCACAGGGTGTCGCAGTCCGGCGCCCGAGGGGGGAATCCCCCAGGGTAAGGTCTCGGGGGGACTCCCCCTCGGCCAATCGATGCGTACCCCCTCCACACCCCTAGCCTCGCGCTCCTGCTGTTCCCTAGGGACGTCGCGTGAGATGGTAGAAGAGAGGGGTTGGGGGGACGTCCCCGCCAGCCGACATAAAACAATATGGCGTCCGGTTTTAAACTGATTGAGGCGCGCGGCGTCGGGTAGACTCGCAGGTCCTGTCCTTCCCCCTTAATGAAGCGCCGCTGTAGGGGGAAGGGGAGGGGGATTACCACTGCAGGCGTGCCAACCTGGACCCTGGTGTTTTCCCTCCGGCCTCCTTCCTCCGTGCGAGGACAACCTGTCGGAGTTAGGCGCTTGTCGGCCAGCCTGCTACAAGACTTGTTCGACACATCCCTGGCTGCGAGACATACGCAACTTGTAACATGTTTAGTACCAACTGTAATTGTAATCAGAAAACATAAGTACATTATGTAGTGTTTATGATGAATGTTCACGGTTTCGATTGGGCTCTTAACTATTTTCAGTGACGTACTCTATAGGCGATAATTCATAAAGCAAGACATTTTGTAAGTTCTAATAATTTGTGATAATGATAACATAGATAAATAATGAATTTAAGCAAGAAAATAGTATATTAAACACTGATAATTATGAGAAAATAGCACCGATAGGGCATAGAGAGTATTTTGTTTACTTTCTCAGTTAAAGATCGGTTTAAGTCGACAAATATAATTTTTATTATTTTTCGCTTTTTTGGAATTCTGAGAAGAAAAATGTTAAATCGGTAAATATTCCGCAAATTCTATTTACTTTGTGCTACACAACAAGGATGGCAATAGAACTAGTAATGTATAGTTAGGTCGCAAACTGTCGGGCAAATTAAAAATATAAAAAAAGTTAGCCATACACATTACGGCGTAATTATATGTTAACATCTAAATCGCAAGGTCTGTACTGTAGCGAAATGTAAATACAATTTGAGGTATAATCGTGTAATTAATATATTTCTTCTTAGAATTACATTAAACCAAAAATAGTAAAGTTCAATATGGCGACTGAAACCGAGCCTCAAGTGCGCCGCCTACCTGCACAGAAGCGATGGAGCAGTAAGGTCGACCTTGAAGCGCGCATCAAACGCCGCGTCACCTCAACGAGCCAATCGCTGAACTAGCGTGCAAGGTTCCCACTGAACAGTTTTTACTATGAGACATTAAGCGGTTACCACATATATTTATTGGTGGAAAGTTTACAACAAAGGTCACAATCATCCGGTTAGTACATTTTGAAGTATGGAAGTCTGAAAAGACCGTTGTTAGCCATGCTGGAGGGTTTAGATACAGTATTTTTAATGAGCGTCTTAACAATGAGGTTCCGACATTGTCTGAAGTTTGATTTCTTTTCGTACGTTGGCACAATGGGCGCACGTGGAATATTTTCGTAGAAAAAACAATACTGCAACGTACTTGAAGCGTGAGGTAGGCGGCCGCCCTAAGTTGGATTGTTGTTGTATTTGTTTCTATGCTTATTTTAATTATTTGGAAGCTGGCGGTGTCAGGGGACACCTGGGGCTGTTGAGCAATGTGCTGAGCTTTCGCCGTTACAAGAATATCCGAAAACTGTTCTACGTTATATGGTTTTTCCGGTTTAGAATTAGCATTGAAAGAACGTTGCCATTGTGTGTACCAATTTCAGGTCTTCTGTGTCTGTGTGAACGTCATCTTCAGGATGCCGAAAATGATGAAAACGGATTTTTGTGGTCATTTGTGTGTATAAAATCTTGGCGCAGAATATTTTGAAAGGTATATACGTGGGCGATATCCACTTAGTTCTAATATTACGCAATAAACGACACAGAACGTATTATATAGGCTAGTTGTAGGCGAGAAGACAGCACACCAGTTAGACACTTGCACCTAGAGGTCAGTGTGAGGCGTGATGTGTGTTCTATCTCGTTCTTACTGCTCCTACACTTCCAGGCATCAAACACGCCAAGCTACTTCACCTAGATGGTCACATTAAGTATTTTAAGTAAAATAAATACACCTTGCAGATTATATTTCATATGCAGAAGTACTTTAAGTTCTAACGAATTGTTAAAATGATAACGTATAAAAGTATTTAATTTAAAGAAGCAAATGTATACAATACCGATACTTAAGACAAAGTAGGACGGGAGGGTACTCACAGATAATAAAATTACTTTACTTTCTAAGAGAAGCTGTACGTAGCTTGTATATTGTAGGTTAATAATTTAAAAATACTTTGTAATGAAACACATAATATAATCATGGAATTTTGCCTGTCTAGATATATTTAGTTAATTGCATATTCTTTGCACAACTTAATAAAATTATTTTAAAATATTTCATGGGAACTAAATTTAGTAAATATGTCTTCCACTCATAAGAACTATTATTAGTAACATCAATAATTCTATTCGTGGTGGAATAGTTTTATTTCCGTGTACCGAAAATAATAACGGAAAGACCTTCCGTTGTCACTTCCGGAACACAGCGGCACTAATTAAACAAAATGGTGGAACCTGTGTAGTTTTTCTGAATCAATATTTTTAGCACTTTCAACACTCAAACTGGAAATAATTTAAAAGTATTACTTTCTATACGCACGAGTTGTGTATGAGAACTTAACCGAGAATGTAACCTTGGAATAAAATAATTTTGTTTCGTGTTTGGAAAAATAAAAACATTAAGTAAAAAATCATACATGAAACGTGACGTATGATTCTTGAAGGAGCAAATATTCCAGTCGCGTGTCAAGTAACGTCAGAATTTGAGTTTCAATAACTTACCTGGTTTTCACGATCCACAAGCTCAAAGAATTGCCTACAATAATATTTTTAGCGTAACGTGTGAACGAAATGAACATTCATAACTCAAGGGCTTGTTAACTAAGGTGACTCCAGTTTTCATCCGATGTCAATTTAAATGTTGTAGGTGCGACGTTACCCTATCACTATAGGCAAATACGAGTTTATAGGGGCCGCAGTGGCCGAATGGTCAGACCATTCGTCTCCCACCAAAGCGATCCAGGTTCGATTGCGGAGTCGGTTCCCGGATTTTCGCACGTGGGAATCGTGCCGGACGATGCCGCTGATCGGCGGGTTATCTCGTGGATCTCCTGTTTCCCCCGCCCTTTCATTCCGGCGCCGCTACATACTCACCTCATGTCACCCTTCGCCAGCGCTAAAGACCTCGCTGTTGAACGCTGACCAAACTCTCTCTCTCTTACTCACTCCCAAGTTCATATGCAGTGCGCCTGCCAACCACCGCTCCGACACCATCTACACTGCTGTATATTGGGTTGCCTACTCGCATTAGTTCAGGGGTCAGCCGTGTCGTGTAGCAGTTTCCACGCAGAGAGCACGGATGTACATTACTAACTTTTAACATATTATTTTTCATATTTTGTAGAAACTATTTCATCGGAATTATTCATACCTGAATGAAGTATCACTAAATACACTTACAGTTATATCTATAATCCAAATAATCTCATAAATTGCAAAAAAAAAAAAAAAAATAAATAAATAAAAAAATAAAAAAAAAAAACTCTGGAAGTATTATTACAAACAACGGCATGTATGAACACTAATGGTCGTTTTAGACCAACAAAATTTTCGTTTGTAAAATAAGAAAAAATATTAGATTTCGCTCTAACTAAATGTTTTATTGTCAGGCGCAATACTTTGTCAAATAATCTACATATTTTGTTGGGTCAACAAAAACAGGTGTATTGGTTTAGTATTTTGTTATGTTAAGAAATTGTTTGTTAGCTCAAACGTATTTCATACATTCAATTAAAGTGCAAGTAATATTGATAACGCGTCGAAAAAATTTCTCGCTGCTTTAAAAGGAAATTAAAGGAAACGTTAGCTTCTAAAGAAAATAATTTTCAACGTCTTGTAGTTAGTTTTTTTGGTTACAAGCTAGATGCTGTAACAAGTGGTTGGTAGACACGTGTGTGGTTTATTTACAATAATCTCATTGCTTTGTAGTACATATGTTGGTTAAACTTCAGCCTTCATCATAATATGTACCGTTCAGGCTAGCAGAGAATAGTATACTATATTATTTTATTTACATCTATGGTGGGTGATTAACGTATGAAGTATTATATTACTTAAACGTGTATGACTGCTATGTTACGTAGTGGTAATATAACAGTAAATACATTCTGGAATATATTATTTAAGCTAATTTTATACCTGGACAGTAATGCAGTGACACTGCAGTGTTACGGTTTTTTATGTTTTAATCTTAAGATTATTCAATTTGTTTGTTATATATATATTAAAAATGTCCTCTAAAACAATCTTATTTTAGCTTAAATTAATGGCGTTAATTTTCTGCCAAGAAACTGAAAGCAATATTTTAGTCTGAAACCCACGTTATTTCACTTGTATAAAGTTTTATATACAAATTGTGTGTCAAGAAAAATAAATATCTATAACTACGTTTGTAAAATTATTGTAAATAACAATCCATCCTCAAATTTGTTTTAATTTTTGAACGAGATTAAGTAGTACAGTAATATAAAAAATAAATATCGCTGACTGAAGTTCGTGGGCGTCTGCCAAGATACGGAGGATGACAAAATTTCTCCCTACGTTAGAGCAGTGACGAAATGCGATGGTCGAGGTAAGATGAAGTACCCTGAGAAAACCCTTTGGCCAGTGGCATCGTGCGCCACATTTTCCAAATCTCAAACCCGGAAGGTTGGTAGCAAACCACGCCGCGAATTTAATCGGTATTTTGGTGAGAGGCGAGCGCTTTAGCCCAACACGCGGCCGTATTAAGTACTATAGGGAGTGTGCGACAATAAGTTATTCACATTTACACTCCGTTTAGTTTAAAACTTAGCTTTTGAATTATTCGTTAAAAGCAATATAAACGATATGGATATCAAGTGCCAATTTAATTCACAGGTGGAAGTAACTTCAAGGTCGTAAACTTTTCTAGTCGATGTTCACAATAGAATAATAACCTAAGTCGAGTAAAAGTTTTGAAGAAAATGTTTTAAGGGGCCTCCCTAGATAGACTGCGATTGTGTGTGTGAGGCAGGAGCGGTAAGTTTGCCATTCACTGACGTATGTAATGTATTACCGCATCTCCTCGCAAGCCACTCAGCTGGCGTGAAGTCCTTTACTATTATTCTTACTTCCCATGGTCCTTTAGAGGTGACCATATTATTTAAATTATGGGTAACACAGTTCAAAGTCTAACGCTGGCCTATATTGTTATGATTTTTAATACGGTTGCTATTTTTCCCGATATGGTAGTTCGGAAAAGCCATTTTTGACCATTTTAAGGCGCCCGATAATGATTTTTCTAATAAACATGTCGAATTTTTAAAACTATAGCGACATAGGTTAAAGAGTTCCGTCAATAAAATAATAGTAGTATCTCGGTGCAACGCACTTGAAGCG
Organism: Medauroidea extradentata; assembly: GCA_003012365.1. Taxonomy (NCBI): domain Eukaryota; kingdom Metazoa; phylum Arthropoda; class Insecta; order Phasmatodea; family Phasmatidae; genus Medauroidea; species Medauroidea extradentata. Next base: position 52,694 of record PNEQ01033870.1, on the reverse strand, counting down.
CAGATAGAGAGGCCCTTAACGCTTGTAAAATAATACTGTTGGAAACGTAAACTGCAACTTCTCCAGAACAGTTACCAACCTGAGCAACGTGCTGCACATAAGCAGCAGTTTATTAGATAGATATCTGCATTGCGTCACAGAAATACTTGTGTTGTGCATGGTATTAGCTGTTGAGCTGCAGTGGGATATAATCCTACACGGTGCCGAGTAGTACAATGTTGCAGTGAACAGAACCTTTGGCCACACTCTCGGATATATAAAAAAAAAAAATAATAGAAGTTCTATAAACCTTTGTGATGCGTCCATATGGTCGCAGCCACGACTAAATCTATTTTTTAGTCGTAAGTGATACTCAACTGGTATAAATCTCATATTTATTCATATCTACAGTCTTGCGGCTACTATGTCTTCTTGCCATCACGTCAGGATGACGGTAAAATAGTTTTCGTAAAGTTATTACCGCAGTATCAAGTTTTATAAGGAAAAATTGTAATTTGCATATATTGCATCTTTGTAAATTCGAACAGGTGCTGAGTAAAGTGTCTGCGGCCTCTCACCCCCCCCCCTAACTGCTAGACAGGAGGGGAGGGAAGCCAGTCAATAGTTTGTAAAACTTAACTGTAATATAGCTATTTAGTAACTAAGAGATAAGGAATGTAATATTTATTCATAACTACACAAAAATGAAAGTCCTCCAGAACAAATGATCAACTTTGAAGAACGTGCTATAGATAATCAGCATTATAAAGGAGGTTTGCAGGTTATGACATTGACATCTGCATTGCGTCACAGAAATACTTGTGTTATAGATGGTATTATCTGTTGCGCTGTAGCAGGACAAATCCTACACGATATGGAGTAATCCAATGTTGCAGTAAACAGATCTTTTGGCAAACTCGGCTAGTTTTCAAAAATAAATTTAAATTAGCTTTATTTTATGTAAATCAGTTGGTACTATCATTTTTACTTGACTAAGAATAGAAACAAAAAGTTACCAGCATAACTGATCAGCCTACTTTCTTCAAAGTGGGTGCAAACTAACCCTGAAAGTTAAAATCTTTTATGTACTTCTAAGAATACGAAATAATAATATTAATTAAGACACATGATAAACGAAATACACAAAGATAAGTTACCTTACTAAGTAATATATGCTTACCCAGTTTGATTAAATGTTCGGGAAAAATTTGTCTGAAATGTTACTCTCTTCTAAAGATAAAAAATGGCTACCGTTTCCAAAACATTACAAAGTGATGGATGAAATACATGAAAGTCCAGTCAACTAACTAGGTAGAATATGAGTGCCAAGGTTAACGAACACCGGGAAAATATTTCCTCAAATATGTAATACTATGCTAAAAATAAAAAAATGGTCACAATTATGAAACTTTGGACACAGGATGAACAAAATACATAAAAGTCATGCCAGCTTGTTACGTAGTATACGAGTATCAAGTTTGCTGAAATTCTAAAATTCTGTTTTTTTTTTTTTTTTTTTTTTTTTTTTTTTTTTTTTTTTTTTTTTTTTTTTTTTTTTTTTTTTTTTTTTTAGATATCTAGACTGAACAAGAAATATGAAAATGGTCGCCTTTTTGAAAATATAAACAGGGCCTAAACGAAATATATAAAAATCAAGTCGGATTACAAAGTACTATGTGTACAAAGTATTATAAAATAAGGTCCACTTATTCAAAATTTTAGGGACACACACACACACACAGACAGGAGGGTGATATCATAAGCCTACTTTTGTCTTTGGAAAGAAAGCTAATAAGCACATTTCTTAGGTTTCATATTTTATCACGAGTTAAAAGTTCAAATAGTCGACTACTGATGAGTCAGAATGTTTCAAGAAAGTTGAAGAGTGACTAAACAGAAACTATTAAATTATAATTCTGTAAATAGGCTTCGCTATCAAAAATATCGTTAGACACGCACTCTAGATTGCCAGCAGTAAAATAAATACGCATTTATAACAGCATTTCAGATAGTTCAGAATTCAACGCAATTGAAGGTTGTTGACATTCAAGAACATAGCTTGGCAGAAAACCTCTAGAAACCTACAGTTTATTACTCTATACTGAAGAGCAGGTCGTTTATTAGTGATGCGATTAAAAAATACTTCTAATGCATTTAGAAGATCAACGAAAAAAATTACCGAAACGTATCAAAGTAAAAAATATGTTAAGATTTAGGTTTTAAAACATTAAGAAAACAGTTGTTTTATCAAATTTACGAAAACGTTTGTTTTAAAAAATTGATCCATTAATCAAACTTTTTTAACTAAATATTTTTTAGAGTTTAAAATTCTCGTTAGAAGTTACTGTTTGGTTTGGTCGTTTTTATAGTTGTTTCATAAGAGGACGTTGGGTAATTATATTCACAGTGATAGTGTTGCATTCTCCACTGTTTAGAAAACGATGGCTCGTTTATCTCATATTTAATCGTATCAAAACACGATACATTTGGAAAATTTTGTTTCTATGATAGTTTACTTAACATGAAGAAAAACGAAACATTTACTTTCAATTAGTCAACATTTTCTAACAAGTTTTTCCGTAAAAAAACATCGTCCACGTGATCGCCTTCTACTCTAACTGAACAGAGTGTATTTTTAAAAATAATTTAACTTGGCATTGTAACTGCTACTGGCTGAAATACGAAAGGAGTACAGTGAAATGTACGTCGACAAACAATTAAGGAGTGAATGTTAAGGCAAAACTTATATGTACAAAGTCTCTTCAACAATCTCAGTAGATATGTATCAGACAACATAGTTTCTTTATTTTATTGATATTAAACGTATTTTGCTAAGAAACAAATTGTACACATCTACACAATCGTCGTTCATTTTCTAGACTAAATCCTGCATTATTAATTTTTGAAAGTTAATAGTGGTCAGTTATTATATGAGAGCAATATTTTTTAAGGGTGGAAGTATGGATATACCAGGTATATAGCTGTAAAACGTAATGTCATGGAATTCAACACTTGGTGTAGTGTGCCTTGCATCAAGAGTGCGACAAGAATTCCTCTGAAGCAGCGTTTATTAGTGCAATGACAGATTTGTGCGATTTATCTTCTGAATTAACATGAAAAAATGTCAATACGGAACCGCTCGAAAATATTCAGCTAGCTGTATTCATGCAGGAAGTTGTTGATATCCAGTAATCATTGTCGTCAAAGGTTTTGATATTTAATTTTAAAGTATCACAAACAAGCTAATAGTAGTAGTTTGTTATATAATTTTCTTTTTCCCTGTATATTTGCTGCTTTCCTGTACTTAAAATGTATTAAAAGACCTGTCTGTGACAGCATTGTGAGAAGTACATTCCTCTTGTGCAGCTCAAACTTTGACTTACCCCTACTACTATGACCGCTATGGTCAGATGACCAACCCAGAGCAAATAAAAGAATATGAAGAGCCAGTTTTGTGCTCGTACGATATTGCGAGCGATCATGGCACTAAAGAGACTTCTTCCTGGCGAAATTTCAGATTAACATCTAAATTCTGTTGAAGTCTCTGGAACTGAGTGTAGACTGGATTTCTAGTTGAATTTCTGAAATTTAGTTATTTAACTGCACAATTCGGCGATTGTAGAAGGCTATTCCCTCAAAAAACATTTTCTGACCTTAGATGCAATTTTTAACCGATTTGTGGTTGACAGGCATTCAACATTACTGTAGTTTGAAATGATTCCACTAGAATGACAGTTACACACAAGATTCAAGTTGTTGGAACAATGAGCTAAAATCAGCATTTCATTTACCAGTTTTATTATAGATAAATTCACACCAGGTTCATACTGGAAATTGATTACTTCTATGAACGATTCCTACAATGCGTTATGTCCGTGTACTGGCGTAAGATATGTCCACACAATACGGTTCAGTTCATAATACTATACAAGCTGTATGAATCGTTCAAAGATGCAACCAATAGAATCTGTGATTCCGTGAAACTCGTCATGGACACTAGAGTAGTATCATAATATCAAGGCACGAGTTAAGCATATGTCTTACAACATGTAAAATGTTCTCTTCCGTGTAACGCGGGTTCTCTGCTGAACGAGGTCGCAACGCTGAGAAGTCCGGCTTCTGGTCGTGACGTCGCAGCAGGGGGTTTACGTCGTCACCCCTCCCCTCCCCTACAGCGCCATCTCGTGAGTTGGGGGCGAGGAACTGGAGGGGTAGAAACAATCGCTTCACCCTTAACCATCCCTGTCCCTCCCTACAACCCTGCCACAGGCTCCTTCAACCCCGCCGGCCAGAATGGCTCATTTCCTTTATGTCGACATTCACCTACGAACTGCGGTTGAAATGTTCCAGTCGGTTAATTTCGAAGCTTCTGTGCCCGCCTTTCCTGGGATACGCTACGTCCCGAAACCGTTATTCTAGTCTTTACAGCCAGTGGTTTCAGTTTAATCTATTCAGTTGTACGTGACTAGGAAATTACATATTCCTGAAGTTGGCGACTAGAAAATAAAGGATACCTTGCCATATCAATTCAATGTGAAAATAATTTCTAACCTTGACCACAACGCAATATCTGCCAGTGAAAATTAGGTAACTTATTTAAACCAAAATTTGTGGAAACACTTAAAAATCTTACTTTGAATTGTACTTGGATCAAGTTCAAAATGTCAGGTTATTTTCGTATACATACTGTGCCAAGTAAAACTGATATAATAATTAGTATAAAACACTGGGGAAAAGTTGTCAGACTTCCTGTTAACGAGAAAAATGTCTAGGTTGTGAGAACAACATACATCATATTGCCACTCACTGGTATTCTGGACATATCTCGTAAACTAACGCCTGGCGACTTCCTAATAAACATTTCCTCCAGCTTAGTTTTGGTCACTTATTCATATGGTGCAGTCCGCATAAGCGAGTAACCAGACATAATAAACATTAAATTATGTACCGAACTTGATAGCTAAATATACGCAATATTTTTAATATAAGTTGAAAGAAAATAATACACACACACACACACACACACACACATATATATATATATATATATATATATATATATATATATATATATATATATATATATATATAGTAGGAAAGTTTGCATTTTGCATTCTCAAAATAATTGTCATTGATTGCGTCGTGATAGTTGTTTGTTGACGTATAACGATAGAGGCATGATTGGCATGACTTTATAATATTAATTTCGAAGTCTTTATATTCATACTTTAGCTAAATTGTTGCGATAATCACAGTAATAATATTAATATTTTATTTTAAAAATTTACCACGTGCTAGTCGAAATATTTAACATAGTCTCTCGAAATGCTCATTACTGAACATATGCATAGTCTTTTAAATTAGACTGACATGCGAATAGCATAATATATGTATAATTTTTGGAACTAAAGTCGTATAGAGTATGCAGTATAGCTTTATTTATAAAATAAAAATAAATGTTAAAAGTACTGCATTTTCTATGAATCTAAGCAAATTTCGGTGGCTGAGTTTCAGGCATCATGAGTAACTCTTAAATCAAACAAGTTACATAACTAAGTGACCGTGAGCAACTACCCAAAATAATACAGATACTAAATATGGCGTAGCATTTTCTTTTGCTGTCTGTTGTACTTTTAGGCTTGTCTGTAAAATACAGCTTTGAATAACGACTTTTGCTTTAAAATAAGGCAGTCAGTTAAGAGGTTAGGTATTCCAGAAGTTACTAACTAAACGCGTAGCCTATTTGTTCCTAGAAAGCTTCGGAGCCACAATGGTGTTAGGAGTGTGCTTGTTATCGTATATATTCACATGTGTAACAATCGTGTTACAAACACATTCACTGTATGTGGATACTTACGTTACACGTCATACAACCGTGTTAGGAGACTCAATATTAATCATCACCTGGATCACCATGAAACAAGGGACTATTTACATTTCTCATATACCTACCTTATTTACTGTTTCTATTGTTCTTTTTTATTTGTCTCGTCTTTCCTCGTACGACTATATTACGTTCCGGAACATATTTTGTGTTTCTGTCGCTCTATGTTTAACCCCCGACGCAAAAAGAGGAGTGTTATAAGTTTGACGTGTCTGTCTGTGTATCTGTGTGTCTGTGGCATTGTAGCTCCTAAACGAATGGACCGAATGCTGTTTTTGTTTGTTCGAAATTTGACTTGATCGATATGGTTCTTAGCTATGATCCAAGGAAATCTTTTCAGCCATTTTCTACTTTTTTTTTTAGTGAATGTGAGCAATTCTACTGGATTTGAAATTTAGTATCCTGTGAGTCGGGCGTTTATCTAATTTTTAATTTAAGTCTTAACTTGTAATTTTATTACATGCGGTCTTTCGGAATGCGACTACATTCCTTTACAGACTTGTGTGTTTTCTTATGACCCATGCAATACCCCCTGGATCTAACACAAGTGTGATCCACGATGGCTGAGCTTACTATGCCGCTGTGGGCACAGCGAGTGACGTCAGGGCGTCGTCTAATATAAAAGCGAGGCCGACCGAGCTGAGAGGGGATTCCGTTAAACGACGCCACCTGAAGACTATGGTCCTCCGAGCCGAAGGGGCCAAGCTGCGAGGGACGTGGTCGTCGACGACGACACAGGCGACAAGGTGTTAGAGGGGCCAGAGTGGGCGCCGCTTCTCATTGGTTCCGAGATCGTGCTGCGAGCTTTACAAGTAATTCAGTGGTAAGTGAATACACCTCTTCTTCGTGATTTCCTTTAATTCTTCCCATAGCTATTGTTGTAGGCGTCGATAGTCATTGATATTGAAATAAGTTATTAATTGTTTAAAGTAACCTAATTGCGTCTGTATAAATTGTAAACGAAATAAATAAATAGTTGATTGTCATAGAATTCCTGCATGCTCTTAATTGAGTCCTCCCCCCCCCCCCCCATTGGAGTGTTTTCGTTCTCTCGTGTGCATATGCTTTGTCATTGTTACTTGGCAGGATGATGGCAGGTAGTTTCTTGAGGTTGAAGTGGTGTGAAAGCAGTCCATCTATAAAGTCTCGTGCGCACACGACCCCAGGTATATACTTGCAGCAGAACTCGTAGAACTGCGACACAGCAAATATCACTCTCTTGTCCTTTGGAAGGCGTCGTCCCAACAACTTAGTTTAGAGAACTGATTTCTTGAAAAATGTCGGCCACCATGTTTTGTAGTTCATACTAAAATCGTCGCCCATCAACTGCACTGTAAAATTTCCCTGCTGAAGCTATCAGTTGTACATAATGAAGGGAATGTTGATGCGATCAGTCTCTATTCCCCTCTTGACGACACTGAATTCACGATCGCGTGGGAGGAACTCAATAATATACTTATTTCGGACATTTCTTGGCTTGTCCCTAATGATCAACACACGAGGTGGATTCACCAGATTTCAAAGATTTTAGTCCAAATGTGCAAACCCATAATTGTCGCAAACAAAATACTACCTGGACTGAGATGTGAGGTAGCGGACAATTCTGTATGTAGTGTATGCAAATTCCTTCCACATCACTACGACATTTAATCAGTTTTTCAATTTCCTTGATCTTCTTGTATGACTTCTGACTTCGTCAGCTGTGTACCTCATTTTCTGCTGTCGCAACTCGCTTTGCATTGTTATTGAAAACTGTGCTTTTTATATTTGTAGTGGGTAGGCCTACTTCACATTTACCACATACATCCTGGATGGGACGATCAAACCTGTACGAGTAGATTTCTTGGAAATATTTCAAATAGAAGGAATATATATCTTTCTCTTCTGGGAACATGTCATGAAATAGCAAATGCATTTTCTTGACGTTTAACCCCACATTTAGGTATTTTATCTCTCTGCTTTCAATATGAGTCACTTTAACCTCAAACTATTCAAATTGAGTCTTAATTTTGTCTATTACCTCTCCTCAGATGTCTATGACACGACTGCCAATAATTTTGCCTCTGTTCTCGTGTGGACTTCTTCCTTCCAACAACAGTGCTGCTACGCGACAAACATGTTTTGCAGATATTCCGAGGAAACTGATGAAAGCACACTTGCACACTTATGTGGGCTGCCCACCCACTTCGATGAAGTATGAATAATTACAACGTCTGTGTTTTTTTTTTTTGGTTGTTCATTCCTCGACCGCCTTTGCGCCACATATTTCACTTCTACAAGTCCCTGTATGTATCTTGGGCATCATTGTTGTAATACGAGTTGAGCTTGGAAAGAATGATAATCGTATCATCTTCCTGCATATTTTGGAAACATTTTCTACTGAACCTAAAATATAATGGTTTGTGATTATAGCAATGCTGTACTACTACTGCGTATTCTTAAGTATTGCACACATATGTTTCAAATAGAATAATAATTTAAATATTACAGACTGTGGGCAGCCTATCCATAATGCCTACTGGCTTTTAACTGTCTGGAATTTTCGTTTCAAACTGTTCGCTGGCCAGGTTTGGAGATGGTAGTTTAATTGTCACCATACAGGTGGCATTATACGTGAATACCTATCATTGGCTAGGGATTCAGCCATTGAAAATAATGAGAACCAGGGCTAAGATACAGTTAGAAAGCAGACAGTTTTGTAAATGGTGGATAAAATTATTCATAGTCTTTTAAAATAACAGTCTTGTTATTGTATGATTAAAAGTTTTGATGGTTTGCATTTTAATCACATTGCAAAAGCTCAACACACTTTTGAGAGTTTTGAACAGGTTTTTTTTTGTGGTGTGTATATTGTTGATATGACCTTGCAAACTACTTTCTGCAATTTAAAATACATATCTTCGTGCTATGTACGAGACTGCACAGTAATAGTTCAGCAGCAGGAATGTAACAATACAGACTTATGAAGTGTACCTTACCAGCAATGTGAGCCTGTTTCTCTAGCAGGCACACTCTTTCTAGAATAACTTGTATATGCTTCCCAATGAAGCCGTGCTTTCTTAATGATATTTTGTTTCTATTCAACTTCTCTTCCCCGCTTTTTCGAAGGCTCAGTATCACTTTCACTTCACACCATATTCAACAACCCACATATATCTACACGTAAACAACATTGTCCACCTGTAACAATACAGTGTTGTAAGTGGAAAATCATTGCTACCAACCTTGCCATAGTGTATTACATAAGCCGTGGGAATTATGTTATTGTAGCATCTGCAAGTTGGTATGAAAAGGGCACGAGTCTTTGACTCTTGCCCTTTTCATAACCATTGTACTTGTATAGGCATTGTTTCTGTAATCAACAGTAATGTGACACATGCCTTTTCACCCTGAATGTAGATGTAGTTTTAATAATATGGTGGTGGAAGTAACTGCAATTCATACATTTCGTGACTCATGCCCTTTTCATAATAACTGATTCAATTAAGGTGCCGCTTTAGGCAGTTGTGTTCATTTGTAAAATCGTTTAATTAGATATATTTACAATAACGTATTAACGTAACTTTAAATGTATTTTGCTAACTTTAGAACATTTCGATAAATTTCTTAAATGCTTGGCTGGCACCGATTCCAAAAATAGTAATAATGATATATTATTGACGTAATTAATTGATTGTATTCTAAGTGGTCTAAATATAACATAATTATTATTTTTACTTTTTAGTGCATCTTTTTAGTTGATTTTTTTAAGTCTGCGTTTTTTTTAAATATTTTATCGAACAAATATTTATGTAAAATGTTTCTCTAAAAATTTGCACACAGCTTGACAACAACTTGTATAGGACAAAGGTAGTGGTGTCCTTGCAGTGGTTTGCCATGTATTGATAATTTATGGTCAGAAAATGTTTACAGACCATAAAGTGCTAATTGTTTTTTTTATTCTTTTTCTTTTAGGGCAAGAATGATCCATTTTATATATTAAGATTTTGAGAAATCCTGTCCAAAATTTCCTTACCTGACGTGAAGTGGTTCGAAAACTTTTTTAAATTTACCACAGCGGATTTCACTTCACAACTTTGCATGTTAGCTTAGACAATATTATGTTGCTATGTTCAAGTCATATGATTACACCGCTTCTTCAAAACATATTTAGTTGTTAACGTAATTTGATTTAGTTATGGTAATCCAATTTACTTAAAAGAAAACTACTTGATTTTATTAAAATTTGTGTAAACTTAAAGTAAAAAGGCCAATCAAGTATGGTAATTTGGTGTTAAATACCGAAGCGTTTATGCGTTAGAGAGCAAAGCAACCGCGCTACTTGTGATTTTGTTTGAAACTATAAATAAAATATTATAAAGTTACTTTGTACTTTTACGTCAGAGATGTTGCTTCGTTATTAGCTATAAAACATTATTTTTAAAATTTTATTAAGTCAATCGTATTTACCGAATGGTACAACATACACATTTCATTATTTAAAAAAAAATTCATAACAAATAGCAATATTGAACTATTTATTCACCGTAAGTAGTCATATTTTTAACTTTAACCACAACGTACGTAGGTACTTACTAGAATACAAGTAGATCCTTTCTCTAAAATTACAAAGCATAGTAACACAATAGTTTACGTACTCTTCTCTGATGAGTTTGTTGAACTGATACATGTAATCTATATATGTTCACAACATACGTTAATACAAGTGAAAAGTTATGATCGAAGCAAAGAAATATTATGCACAATTGTAGGAACCAAAGTCGATAAACACAAATTCTTCAGCTACGTCATCACTTGTCAACTGCCAGATATTCTTGTCTGCGTGGGTTCTACTAAACATGAGTGCGTGTACTGCCTGCGTACGAAAATAAACCTCCCTCTACCCAGGGTTCACTCGGCCGAACCACACGTGCGATCCAGCCAGGAATAATCCTCGGGCCGCCAGAAGAAAATAAAAACTTTCACCCACGTCAATCACAGCAGCCTGTCATGCGATAAATATACTGGAGCGAGCGCGGGAGAAGTAGTCGGTGGTGATTGGCCGGTGACGAGAGGCGGGGACCAATCAGGAAGGGAGGATGATGCAGGTAGGGGTGTGGGAGACCCGGGAGGACGTCTATTTCGCGAGTCCCTCGACTGGGGCGGTGGTACATGCAAGTCGGCTTACAGATCGCGAGGGGGAAGTTTTACCGCCTCACCCCCCGGGTGTGTGTGTGTCGTCATCCTCCCCTTCCCCACCCGTCCTGGACCCGGTGACAACCCCCCGGCCGGCGTCATGGGGCCTCGCCCGGGGTCGAACACGCTGGCCGGCGCGACGCCCTCACGAGGCGCCAGTACTGCGGCCAATCGCGTATTCCGAACCACGTCCGTGTACAAGCCATCGCCATTCGATCCTTGCCTCCCTCCCCCTCCCTCTAACACGGCACATTGACACCTAGCACTAGGCGTGGCCAGCGCTCGGAGAGACGACGAGAACAATGACCTTGGCCGGACATTTACCTACTAGAGCCCACGATTTATCGCGAGAAGAATTCTGCTATAGTTTGTTTCAAAGACTTATGTGCACATATGAAGCTCTGCCTCACTGTTACTGGCAGAATGTATTATTACACACAGACGTGGCTCATTTGACTGTGCCAACAGGAACAAGGTTACTGCGACACCACACGTCTGTGATTCGCGGGTAGAGTCCTAGACGCTGAGAGTTATATACAGCCAATCACTGACCATGAAGCAGGGCTGCACATGTGCACATAATGCATTGAAACAAACTGTTGCAGAATTCTTTTCGCGTAAAATCGTGGGCTCTATTACCAGCACGTACACTAGTATTTCTCCGGTTTGTCCTAGGCCAGTTTGATCGTCAATAAAGTATGTTTCACGGTTCTGTGATTAGACAGTTGAAGTCTGACGACTGCGGCCAGTAGTAATGAGGAAATAATCCCTGTGCATGTCACGTGGTACACGCTTGTATTACTAGACGTCAATAGATAATCGCATGTGGCCAGCGTGTGTATAGGCCTGGCAAGTCTAAGCTGCTGCAAGATGAATACGCGAAATGCTCCTGCCTATAAATATGGAGCATATGTTTCCACTCTTAGCCGCCTTAAATAAAAATTAATACATGCTTGTGTGGTTACATACTTGTTTGTGACCCCGTCAATCTGCCTGAAACATTGCAACGAATTTCATAAATCACGTCTGACTGTTTTTTTCTAAAAACCCACATTCTTTCGACTTTTTTTGCGTGTTATGATAGAATCAAAGAAAACAAATTGACCTTCTTTGGGTTTTTAGAAGTAAATTAAAAAAAATGCTATAAAATGTTTTTACAGTATTTATATCATAACAAATAATTAAATCGTCCGTAGAACTGTGTGTTTTTGTATTCGTTACAAAAATTATTGAATTGCGAACTTTTGTAAACTAATTATTAAGTTATCACTGAAAAGTATTTTGTGTGTGTGAAATTTTAAAATTTTGGAAATTAATATGGGGCAGTACGACAATGTTGTCTGAAGTCGATAGCAGTTTTAACTATATAAGTAAAAGAACTTACTATGAACGTAACAAGAACGACAACAAAATAATTACTACCTAAGAATGTGAAGTCAGTAAGACTTGACCTGGCTGTAGATAGGCTAACAAATTATGTTAGTGTTAATGAATTTTCTAACATTAATTAACAATACTAAAAATTATTGTAGTATCGTACAAAGTTAAATAATTATTATAGTATCTAACGTAATATCACTTTTCATTCAACAGTCCTAGCAATGTGAAAATTCCCCTAAAATAATGTTTCCAATATTAAATATTATTTTAGGAAACTTGTTTAAAAGTTGATCGAAATGTCTAGATCCATACACTCTGCATGCTTGCAGAACTAAGTGCACATAAACGAGACAGACCAAGCTCTCCACCTGCTAGCTAGACTCTTCTCAGCCTTGTATTTGTAGAATGCTAACTCCAAGCATGTTCCTGGTACACGACAGAGTTTATTTGTAGAGACCATATATGAAGTCACGTCACTTCCAGTCAGGGCATGAAATTCCATAAAATTTTAATTTCGTGAGACCGGAAAGCTTTCGACAAGTAGGTGGATATGAACATATTTACTCAATGTTGTAGTAACTTCCGTACCTCACGTGAGTTTCAGTGTAAGTTATGCAAAATTGTTTTTGTGTCAGAGAGTAATTAATATTTAAAACTATATCATTGAGAAGCAATTAATACTTGCGTGGTAGTGACCATATTTCTGTAAAATGAACACACACGTGTTTTCCAATACAAGTAACATTATATTGACATAAGAAACCTAAACAAATTAGCAGTTAAAAACAGAGAAAGGTTTTGTGACACTCATCACACACACTTAAAACGTTAACTTACACGTGAATTTACATTAACATTTCTTTTCCTGCCGCTTTCTGCAACCCTCATATTTTACTGTACAGTTAAAAGCAGTTTCACACATGACACTCAGCGACTATATTTTAAGGCCTTGTTACGGAGTTTTGCAGTGATTTCGAAAATATTTTTTTTTGCTACCTAATACTCATATCAAAATTTCGCTGCACAGTTTTGACACTTGTATGTTATAATTTGTAGCTAAATTTTTTGTAGAATTATACTGAACGGTTTTTTTAGATTTCATAACCCAAAGTACCACGTTTTTCATCGTGAAAATAAGCAAAAATGAAGGAAATTATTTTTTTGCTGGCGAATGGTACATTATTTAAAAAAACGCATCCACAGTATTGTGCATCGTGTGATTGCACATTGACTCAAAATTTTTCAAAACTTTTGGTTAAAAAATATTTGAGTTATTGGCACCAGTCTGGAAAAAAAATCGGAAACAAGCCCTTAAATTAATGTTTAATTTAACGTAGAAGTGCATTCTGTTTTCAAACGGAACTAAAGTAGGACTGCTGCAAATATGCTTAAACATTTTCGCAATTGTGTTCCTTAACATGCTGCCTACAGTATTTGTGTGATTATGCTTCAGGGTATTCTATTGCATTGAAGAACTCTTAATTAATAGAACAATAATTTACTTCGCAAACGTGTGCTGGAATATAAGAGCACAACATCGTAAACATAAATACTAACTTAGGTATTCTAGCCACATGAAATATTCCAACCACTACAAACCCTCCTATGATTCTACAAACAACATGATAAAAATTATGTAAAATACCTATCAAAAACACATCACAGTGAATAAAATGAAGCAGAACACGTGTTAGCTGGCAGAATTGTTTTTAGATTGGTAGGAATGAGTAAAGAGGTTCTTTATGGTTTCCAAGGGAGTATTGTTCCAATATTCCTGTAAATCATTGGAAGAATCTGTTAACATTAATTGCATGTTTGCAATGTTCTTTTCCAAGCAGACTGTATAGATCCTATAATGCAGAGTTCTGGCGACAGAGGGCGCAATGGCAGATATATGACAACTTATCCTCGTACACAGGAAACTAGTCCTTGAAAGATGTAAACGGGTATTCACGGCATATGGCGAGCGTATAACGAGCACAGTAGAATTGCTACCTCTACAACATTGCTTCACAGCAGTAACTAATTCTTAACATTGAGTTTTCTGTAAGTGTTGTATAATGACACCTCGAGAAACCCTAGCGAGAAGCGTCGACATCCAGTTCACTTCTACATGCATCAGACAGGAGTCAAGCTGCCCCGCCCGGGAATGGAAACTGGACCGTCGAGGTGAAACACGAATAATCTCACCAACACATCACTACGGCCCATGCCTGCTCAACGAAGCGAGTGAAGTGCTTGTCACACGAAGAATAATAAACCGACAGGAACATGGCGTTAGCACGCGTCTATATATTCCCGACAGATATCTCTGTCTGTATTACCTCCACAGAGCAGCGACGCCAGGCGCCGAAGATACACTTCCAAAAGCGTCCCCCTCTATGGAATACCCCTCCCCCCTCCCGCAGTGTGACCATTACCGTCCTCCCCGCCCTGACAATTACCCGCAACACGGAAAGCCTATCTTTCAGGAGCCATTAGACCTCGGCTCCCGCTCCTCACCCTACACTCTCTGACCGCTTGGTGGTAACTACAGCTTGCACGCCCAAGTGCAGTCCTGCCCCTCCCCCTCTCATCATCCCCTACTGGACCAGTAGGTAGTGGTAGACGAGGAGAGACTATGCACTCTACCAAACACTAGGTGCTTCTTTCTGGTCTGCTCGACCAATCACGTCGTTTCATTGCCGATACCGCTGTCCTCGTCGAACAATAACCCTAACCACAAACTTACTAGGTACACACTTGAAACATTCGCGTTTTGTGCACAAGCTAGGACTCAAGAGGCCGTCGCAGTGTTTCAGGCGCAGGCCTGCAACCCGCATTAACCCCACATGAATCAAGGCCAGTGGCGGTGCGTAAGGCCGTGCTCTCGTCTGTAGCACTGAGAACTTTTACAAAGTTATTGTGTAGCCTACTTAATTTTCTTAAATTTAGATAATGTGCCACAATTTATGCGTCTAACCTTTCTTAGTAAGATATCGACTGCTGAGCGCTGTGTTTTATAGGCGGACGGAGTTTTCTCAAGTAATTTCGTTCGTGTAAGCCGCCATTTTCTATATTGTAAACCTGGCTCTGTGCTACCACTGACTAGCGCAGGCTGTCACTCCCCTTTCCTACCCCCTGTCCTAGCCAGAGGCATAGCAGTGTTGCCAACTTACGGGTTTTCTCCCAGATTTGGGTTTTTTTGTTGCTTATGGGGGTAAAATGTTACATCTTGTGGCGAGGGGGAAATTTAGGGGTTTCTTCACATGCCTGGGGGGGGGGAAGTTGGGGACTTTACTTATATTGGAGTGACAGGTTTACTTCCGGAGTTGGCTCCATGTTTGCACATTTCTCAGTTCTGAAACTGTTATTGTTGTTGCATTGTTCAGCATGTTTTGTGATCTAAGTATTTGTAGGGAAATCTAGCATAAGTTATGTCTGCGAAAAAATGTCATCAATATTTGCAGAGATTCAGGCCAGAGTGATATTCAGAAAATGAATAAAGGACTGATCCCAGATTAAATGTAAGTTCTGCATGTGTATTCTGAAGGCACACAAAAAAGATTTGTCTGCCCATGCTAAAACCGCAAAACATAAAAAGGCCGCAGAACCATTTTCTTCTACGAGGCAAAGCAAGCTGACTTTTCAGCCTATTAAGAAAACGTCGTGCTTTCAAACTGCCAATGCAGAAGCTGGTGAAACTTATGTGTTTGTTTACCATCTGTCACTGTTCGACTAGATCAATTGATCATCTGGGTGAACTAAATAAACGCATATTTTCTAGTGCTACCAATGCTGAACTGATGAAAATTCATCGCTCAAAATGTAGTGGTGTGATTAAAAATATTATTTATCCCCATTTCGTGGATGACTTGAAATGTGATATTGCAAACAGCTACTATAGCTTACTAGTAAACGAGTCTACAGACTTAAGTGTTGATAAGCAGATTGGAGATGGCATACTTTATTTCTCAAAGAAAGAAAATATTGTGGTGGCAACTCTCTTAAAGATGCAGGTGATGCTGAAAGTTTGTTTATTGCTCTTCAGGCAGTCACAAAAGAACTGAATTTAGATATGCAGAAGTTGTGTGGACTGGGTACCGACAATGCATCTACAATGACTGGTATAAATTCTGGACTGTATGTGAAAATGAAAGCAGTTGTACCTCATCTTATTTTAAAAAGATGTGTATGTCATTCAGTACAACTTGCCATGTCGAAGGCAGTTGCTGGCTCTATGCCCAGGAACCTTGAATTTCTTCTGAGCAATACCTACACATTGTTTTCAAAGTCTTCAGGACGTCAGCTATCTTACAAACTACTGTACAATGCCATTAATGATGGGGAAAATCCTCTCAAAATTGTAAAAGCTGCAAAAACAAGGTGGTTGTCTGTTGAAGGTAGCAGTATCTCGTATACTGCAACAATGGCTTGAATTTGAAAAAAAAAAAAAAATTGAAATATCAAGATTTAGTGAAAAGTGTTATACAGTTGAGCTGCTATTTCAGATGTTCAACGACATTCGCAATGAAATATACCTCGCATTCCTTTAGCACAGCATGTAAACCAGTCATTCTAGTCAAATACAGCACATCCCAGCAAGCTTTTGAATGATCTTGTACTCTTGATTCAGAGTCTTGGTAAAAGAGTTGTGCTGCAAGGATACAATGCTCCTGACCTCCTAAAAGTTAATGTTAATGATTATTTGAGCCCAAATCCTGCTAACTTGGGTCATAGTCCTGAAGTTAAGGTGAGGGAAGCTCGGAAACAAGGATTACTGACAGTTGATGAAGAAGAAATTGGAATCAAAAGACGACGTGAAGAATTTTTTATTACTTAAGTTACCCAACTTCAACAGCGACTGCCAGAAAACGAGGATATTCTTACTAAAGTATTTATTTTTGCTCCTGAAAATTGCTTTAGAACCATCAAACAATCCATAGTTCCACTAGCAACACGAATGAAAAAATCTGATGCAGACATAACACTCAAAGAGAATAAATGGAATAAAGTCAACTTTGTGGAACGGCAAAACGTATCAAGTACTCGAACACTCGTGGGCAGAGATTCTAAGCTACAGGGATGCATCTCGAACTAATCCATTTCAAAATGTTGCAGAGTTAGCAATTCAGTTCCTTGTTTTGCCGTGGTCCAACGGCGAAGTTGAAAGAGTTTTCAGCCGAATGAATTTGGTTAAGAATCGCCACAGAAACAAGATGGAAATTAGAATGCTAAATGCGATTTTGTGCATCTGTGCCGGATTCAGACGTAAAAAGAAATGCTGCAAAGATTACACATTCCCAAATTACGTATGTGCTTGCAAAAATTGGAACAATGGCAGCGTATGATGACACTCCTGCTTCACGGGGAAGTTCGTCAGAAGAAGCATCTAGTACGGAAAAATCAACTGGAAGTGATTACTTGACTCTACTTCTGAATGAAGATGATCCAGACAATCCGGACCCGATAGCCTGGGGCTCTTGGGTAACAGAGAACTAAAAATGTTGCAAGTCATGCCTGTGTATTTGCATCAAATATACTAATTACATTATGCAGGAGAGGTGATTTGCCTACATGTATGTACAGTATATCGTTTAGTTGATTACACTTAAAAAAACATTAAAATGTCCAGTTATTGTAATGTGTTTTACTAAATTAAATTTTTGGGTTTTTTTTTCCTAATCTGGGGGATTTTCAAATATCATCTGGGGGATTGTATGTCCATGTGTTGGCAACACTGAGGCGTAGAGAGATGTGGAAACCTCGCCTTTATCAACACCTGCTCCGTGCAATGAGCAGAGTAGCCCTGCTATCTACTGCGCAAGCGTGCGACAGTTACGTCAGCGCGTGGACAAAGATGGCCGCTCGCGTCGCGCACGTGTTTGTACATTGCAGATTTGTAAACAAAGTGATTTTCGGTGTCGCATGGACGTGTAGCTGACTTAGAATAACTTTTATGAATAGTACGTTACTATATATTATTATTGTAAGTTGTGGGCGTCAGTGACGTGATACTGTGCATAAATAACGAACTGCAGTAGAATCTATGTTATTAGCCTTTGACGCAATGGACACATTACCGACGCTTTATGAAGGGATAATTTTGTAAGTCGAATTTCACTGATTCATTTTGTGCAAATCCTGTGTTGCTTGAACGTAAGTGGAAACGTATTTTAAGGTTTGTGTCCGTGGTTAATTGTGGCAGGTTTGTTTTCCGAATGTGACGTTGTACAAACTGCACACATTTATTTACGTGTTTCGTAAGTGTAATCACAATTATCGTAGGCCTAAGACCTAGCTGATAATAAAACTAACTGTGCAGTGTATGTGTTGATTTTGGAGTGGACAAGCACATGAAACACGTCTCATTTTCATAATTGAAGGAGTTATTAACTTATAGTTTTCGGAATATTTATTTAATCGTATCAAAATGATATGCCGATGCGGGACTGAAGATATGCGTAGGCCTACTTTGCATGTGTTATAAAATTGCGTCGGCATTTAGACAAGCTGAACTCTAACGTAGTCTTAAGACGTCTCACATGCGAAATTGTTGGCATGTTATCTACGAATCGGGTTCACATTAATCGTTAGGAAACACAGAGGGAAAACAGTAAGAACTACAGAATCTGAGGTTGTAGGCTGTAGAAATTACTTCGCAGGTATTTATACTAACTTGCCGACTGCCGTTAGAGGTATTCATTGCTTGTGTAATTAACGAGTGCCTATACATTGTAGATAATATTTTTCGGAGCAGTGTAATGTAGCCACAAAAAAAAAAGTCCATGGTCCAATTTCACCAACCTCTGTTAAGCATGTAACATTTGTTAAAGAGGACTAACAGAAGATTTTACATGTTAAATATAACTTAAAATAACACGTGGTAATATTTCTCTTAATATGCAGTGGAAAGATACAAACTGGCTGAAAATATAAATTACACATGGCTTTTCTTTTAAGTAGGCTACTCACATTATCACAAACTGTCTGTAGGCAATTTTTTTCTTTTGCAAGTTAAACCAGTTTCGTATTGTTGGGTAAGTTGCATACGTACGTGAAGGCGCAGACTATGCCATGTGACAAGTGTACAACAATGTTAGTGTGTGTATTATGTCTGGTGAAGACGTTTGACATCTTATATTATCTGCTGATCAGACGTACTCTGAGAATATTGTTCAATATATTTTTTTTTCAAAGAAGACAAGAGTAATTAGAAATTACAATTAATACAAAACTAAACTTAGTTCTTTAAGTTGAAAGTTTTTTCTACAACACTCTTTATTGGTTACATTGCCGAGACACATAGTATAAAATTACTGGTTTTCATAAAACGCAGTGCAATTTTTCAATACATATAAAGCAGAAATTCTATACCTTTTGAGTTAAAATTATGATTATAAGTAGGGAAAGAAAGTATAACTATTTAAAAGGTGGGAGGGGTGAAGAATATTATATTCATAGCACTGAGCTGAAAACATTGACCGGCCGCCACTGATCAAGGCTAATATTACCTTCGCTGCAGCAGTAAGAGTATTACACATATCAGTATTTTCTTAGAGGTTTATCAAAGGCACAGTCGTTCTCATTTTCGCTGTGTTCTGCAAAATTTAGTAAAACAAACGGTTACATTAAATACCTAATACAAAAAAAAGTTGTGTAAAATTTATAGCCAACCATTCTTTGTACTTTACTTGGCGAACGTAGTCAAAATAATAACGACTGTCTCTTTCATAAAACGCGAAGATAATGTTGATATGTGTAATACTTGTACTGCTATAGCGAAGGTGATATTAGCCTTGAATTATATGGGGTTAATGCGGGTTGCATACATGCGCCTGAAACACTGGAACGGCCTCTTAAACGTCTATAAATTCGAGTTACTTTTGCAATCGGCTCTTTCGTCTTACCTAACTCATGTCGTAGGTTTATGCGCCAATAATAAATAAGAAACTGAATGCAGGTTTAATAGTGTGGTATCACTGCAGCATGTCAGCGAGCAGGCTATAAGAAGTTGAGTCTGCTTGAGTACACGGGCAGTCTTCGAGGCTAGCCTGATGGTCAGTGAAACTCTCGAATATTTCCTGTCTCAAACTACACGCTGGTATTTCAGTTAACATGCTACCTTTTACAACACTTTCCACAGCTCTTGTTACGCTATGAGCAACAACCAACAAATATAACCTCAAGTGCTTCACAACAAATAAATAGTACAAACAACACACTGCATACTTGGCTTCCGCCTGTAAACAAAGAAACTATGAGTTCGTGAAACCTCGGGTGATGTTGCGTCCGTTGTATATCGCATATTCTACACCAAAACATAAACAACAAAACGAAAAAAAAAACTAAGAAGTGTACTTACCTTCAAGTATTTTTATCGATAGCAGAATCCCAAATAATGTAAAAGTTCTGTCGTCACTTCGTAAATCATTTTCGTATCATCACTTTAATTTGGAAACATACATAACGACTGCCTTTTCGACTGCGGTTAGTCAACTTCGCTCGCAAACCTGCTGTCGAAATGAAACATGGTGTCCTTACCTTTGTTACAATGCAACAAACCCAGTACTAATAACGTGTCCTGTGAAAATAAAGTAATTGTTCTGCTGATGAACCGATACGAAACGTTTGGTTGTACAAAACGGGTGATTGACTTGGTGTACCGACGAAATATTTGTTTGGCCTAGAACATTTTTGCCAACAAATAATTATTCAGTGAATTAACTCTCTACGATTGAAACAACAGCGGAATTCTTGAAGGAACAAAACATTGTTCAGAACAAACAAATATATTAGAAATCAATGAAGTATTTAGGACACGCGCCATTGCAGAAACTTATGAGTCACAGAAAACCAGAGAATAACAAAACAGACAAACAACCAAAGAGTTATGTCTGCAACATGTCAACGTAAGAAAACATATGTAATTCCGCAAGGAATTCAGTCAGAAAGTTACAAACAACAAAACAAGGAATTTAATCGTTAAAAACAATTACCCAGGCACAGAAAACAAACCAAGAAAAACAAATGATGCACGTTATTCTGCAAAAAAATTCCGTCAGTGATTGGCGAAAGAATGAAACAACAGAGAAATATAATTACGACAAACCAACAAAAACAAACAAAAGGAACGATAACATAGTTGTTTGTAGACGACACAGCAACGGAAATACACACAAACACACACACGCGCTTGTTTCTGAATATCTCTGGTTTTCTGTGAGATACGGTTTGCTGCAACAGCGTATGACCAAAACCCTTTTTAGGTTTATAACTTGTTCCCATTGAACGAATATTTTTCTCTGTGTATAAGTTTGAATAAGGAATTTAGCAACGGTTATAGCTAAATTTCATTTTTTTTACGAATGAATGATTAACAAATTTGAGTTACATTTCAGCAATCAATTTGTTTCCTGAACCTGTGCATAACGGAGTTGTGAATTTTTTAACTAGCGGTTATGTGTTTATTTGGTTTGTGAAGCTTTTAACATTAAATAAACACATTTTAAACAAACTCTTATAGCGTCGAAAATACGTGACGTTCAAGTTTCTCATTTACGGTGCCTGACAAATACAAGACAGAGAAACAACTACAATGAAACCAATATAGAACCTCTATAAGCCTGGCGAAAGAGTAACGACAGAAAGTAAGTGCTGCATTGTAGGAGTACAGAAAGTGAATAGATTTGTTTAAACTTGTGGTAAACCAGCTGTAAAACAAACGATAGAATTATTTTACTAACTAGAGCGCTTTAAAATGTATAAATTTCTTAAAAATGCGATTGAAGCATATCGAAAACGTAGGCTATGTTTCTAACCCAAAAGTTAAGTGAAATAACTCGGTTGAAATATCAGTCTGTAAAGCCCCTGCCACAATGAACTTTTAACTGCCGTGCAGTGCAGTGCCACAGAATATTTAGGCATACAGAAGTGAAATAGTCGGCAGGAAGGCGAACTCAGTCACACACGCCAGCAAAATGGCTTCCCTGGCCAGCAACACGGCGGAAACACCTACTGCCTATCAGCGTTAGGCAGCTGCTCTGCTAGTCGGCAGCCAGGCCAATAGGAAACCTGTAGTAACATGCAGGAGCCAAACAGACACGGGGCTGGAGTCTACCGCCTCGGGCAGCCAATAATCGGCCAAGTTCGCCTATATCAAACGAGCCGCCACGTCATTTCACGTCTGTATTACTATTTAGTCTGTGGCAGTGCCGTGCTGTGCTGGTGTGATTCTGGCTATCTGATTGGCCCACGTGATCATGACGTCACTGCCGTTCTGCTTGCCGGGCAGTGCTGTGCCAGGCGAACTTTTAACTTTTTTGGCAACGGCAGGGGCGGCACTCACCGGCCAACACCAGCAGGGAGCGGCAAGGTGATTGCTATTGGTTGACTGATGTACGTCACAAAACGAGAGCCAATGCCGTGACAGCGCGCGGAGAAAAAAATGTAAACAAACAAAAATAAGCGACTGCTCTGCCACCTATTGTGCGCAGAATGAACTGTACCCCAGCGGCAGGCACCGGCATTCATTGTGACATACAAAGAGGAGAAAACCGGTCGGTCACCGTAGCGGCAAGTCATCAGCAGATGGAACTTTTCATTGTGGCAGGGCCTTAATAATTATAGTTTTTCGTTTGTCATTTTTTGTGCTTCTAGATGGCAAAAGTTGTACTGGTTTTGTGAAGAAATAATCATGAAATTTTGGATGTATATTTTGTGTCCACGTGTAACACCCACTATGAGAGTCACACACAACTTGTGTTACAAACTGCACTGTATTATTTCAATAGCATGGGCGCAGATTCAGTTATAAAATATTTTTCGTGGTCGGCATGTTGTGTATTTAAGCTTAGATCTACGAGCACTGTGTTACTATTTCTTTTGTCCGATTCGGTCTGGTCGTTTGTTTGAAAATACAAGCCAGCCGTGCAGTCCGATAGGACTCTAAAAATACTGCAAGGTAAAAGCAATCGGAGTACTCGGTATTTCCAAGTGGACATAATTTTACTATCAAATGTCTGCCTTGATAATTGGCAATGGACTAAAAGTCTATGCACGATAAATTGCCAACGTACGAACCGGACACCAAGAGTCGTTAGTATAGGGCATAAAGGCTCGAGAAATACTAGTCACTAGAATTGATGAAACCAGCGTGAAGAATGTTCTGGCATATTCAACTGCATAAGAGATGAGGGCTAAACTAACCTCAATTTTCGAGCAAAAAGTTGTAAGTCTGACGTTACAACCACAAAAAATGTTCAGCTTGTGTTATGCAGATAAAGCACCGAAAAAAATACTTATCAGCCACTGCTAAATATTTTGTTAAAATGGACGTTATCAAATTTTTTTGTAGTGGTTACAAAATTTTTTTGTAGTCACTGCAAAACTTTATTGGCAACAGCAAAATTTTTTTGTGGTCCATTTTAACAAAATATTTTGCAGTGACTAATAAGTATTTTTTTCAGTGAGGACTCGAGAGCAGTGTCTCACAATTACAGGAACTCGAATTGAATTTCAGACAAACCAGTGAGCAAGTCTAAGATGGATCAAACGTTGATAGAAAAATTCTTATGTCTTTGCCGTTACAGTGAACTTCATTGGAATCAGCTAAAAAATAAAATAAAATAATAAAACGAACTGGTCTTCTACTTATGGAAGAAGAGAAATTGGGAGAAACTAATGGAGTTAGTCCTCAATAATCAGCATTGGCATGAAAAGGTACAGCATATGTAATTGAAGTCAGAAACACGTCAGCTTTGAAAAATCCACATACCTTAGCAACTTTAGCAAGAAATGCAATGTTGTTCGCTTCAGGACATTTCATAAGAGATTGCCACCTTCGAAAAAGGAAATGGAACATTGAATCATATTCTGAAGGTCAGTACAACATCTGTGCCACATATTCTGAGTGTTGGTATCCATGCAGTGGTTCTATAGATCACTTGACATGTCATCGTAAGTGGTATTCAGCATTTGTGCCAGTCAAAAGGTATGTGACAATTGGTGATAAACTGTTAGAGGCTTGTGGCTTGAGTGAGATCTGATTCGGTGTGTTCGATGGTTATAAATGGTTCGAAACAGTAAAGAATGAAGTCTCATATCTTAACATAGTATTTTTGGGAGTTTTTTTGGGATAGAGGCTTTACTATTGATGGAAAATCAAACCAGTGCACTACTAAGAAAAAGTTGCTGAGCACGTTTAACATTTTTGTTGTGAAGATAAAATTGCATATGAAAATGGGTGTAGCTACATCGAAGTCATTAGAGCCTTGAATAAAAAAATTTGCTCAAAAAATCCTCCCAAATCTAATATCAGAACTCGGAATTATTTCAATATTGAGGTAGGCGCAACAGTTAACAAATAAATTTTTAGCCCAGAATGTGTTAGGCCAAACAGCATAGGTCACTGTTTGGGAGAAGTGGTTAAAAATTTATAACCATGTGAGTTGGATCATGTCGACTTGAATGGACATATGGAATGTGTTTGGTGTTGTTTGATTTTTTAAGATGATTACTCACACTATAACAATCTATACTGCTTTAAACATAAATCTGAAACCACGTAGAAGTATAGACAGTTTCCAGTCAGTTTAGAAACTGGCACTTGTCACATGATAAAGGTCACAATAAATGGTGATGAAGCAGAAGAAGCGAATGAAGCAGTCGAAACTCTGCTCCCAGAGAGAAAGTGCCATACATAACTGAAAAAATAGAGAAATCGAGAGGGTGATGCCAGGACACTGCTACGTTCATCTGGACCACGGCTGTAGAAGGACAGGTCTGGACACTCGCCTGGAAACTTGACCCACCTGTTGTTTGGCTGCGGTTCACCAAGTTACCGAGAGTGTTCTGCGTCTTTGGCACTACAATCAGGGTGGTCGGACTCAAACTTCGCCCACTTCCGTCCCACATTTTTCCAGTGTTTACTTTATAAAAATTAACAATTTATAAAAACGTATTTTTTTATCAGTTTATGAAATACTTCTTTCGCTCACAATCTTGAAACATGGCTCCAGCAACCTTTATTTACTTAATAATGTAAACACTGGAAAAAACGGGTGGAGTTTGAGTCGGACCGCCCTGATTGCAGCGCCAAATACGCACAACACTCTCGGTAATTTGGTGAACTGCAGCCAAACAACAAGGGGGTCAAGCAAAATATATTGATAGATGGGCGTGTGCCCAGACCTGTACTTCTACGACCGTGATCTGGACTAAATAAGAAATTCTGGACAGAAGCAGTAAACATTGCCACATAATTTATACATTGAACTGGCACATCTTCAGCAAAAGGTAAAAAAAAAAAAAATCCTTCAGATTTTGTTAAGAAGGGATTGAGGAGATTTTGGTCAGCACCTAACCTCGTGTTTTTTAACGCTAGTGAGGGGTGGCATGACGTGAGGATGGAGCAGCGCCGGAATGAGGTGGCGGGGAGACGGGAGATCCCCAAGAAAACCTGCCGGCCTGCGGCATCGTCCGGAATGATTCCCACATGTGAAATTCTGAAGACTGACCCCGCCGGAAATCGAACCCGGGTCGCCTATTTGGGAGGCGAGAAGTATGATTCCTCTTCCACTGCGGCCTCTACAGATTTGGTTTGACAGACAGTGCAAAATCGACTCTCTCCAGATTTTTGGGTGTGGTGTATGCAAATACCTACATTCCGAATACATAAAAGCAGGGAATATGACAGGAAGAGGAAAAAATGAGAATTTGTTGGCTATGAAGAAAACAATAAAGTTTCAGTATTTACATCCCAGAAAAAGAAGATAATAATATTGGGTAGAGTTGTCATGTTTCATAATAAAATTCCTTCAAGCAAAAGTAAAAGCACAGAGCAACAAACGATTTATATGAAAATGAAGGGAGGCATTTAGAAGGCGCAGTCAACCATCTCTGTCAAGGTCGCAGATGAGTAATTTGAGAACTAAGTCTTCGGTTTTAAGAGGTTTAGACAATGCCAGAGTGTCAGTTGTTGCCTGTGAATGTTCAATGCCACAATGGTTTACGAAAAAGGATACTAATTAAAATATCAAAACTGTTAAAAAAATCTATGAAACATAATTTCTTTCAGCTGGTGTTTTAAGTGACTCTTTGATCTATGAGGAATCTTTCAACAGGGAGGATGCCAAGTACTGGTAAGAAGTCATAAAAGAACATTACGAACACTTGATGAGAAACGCACTTGGAGTGAAGCTTGGAGGTACGAAACCAGTTCATACTAAATGGGTGTCCGAAGTCAAACAAGGAAAGGAAAAGTAACAAGGAGTACAAAGTAAACCTGATGGCAAAATTATTCCAATAACTTTGATCATTTAGAGCTATACGCTCCCGTGGCTAACTTCGATCCTTGCAATATAAGATGGTGATTTACCAGTTTAAAGTTAAGCACGCATATATATGTAAATGGAGACATTGCTGAATAAGTGTACGTTGTGAATCTGTAAGGAATGGAGTTAAATTCTGAAATTTTTAAACTGGAAAAATTTCTTGTATTACTTCAAAAAATTCCCACGAAACTTGAATGATAAATTCAACTTACTAATCGCCCCACGTGGCTTTCAGGGCTTAGAATGTCAGTTCTGTTCGTAGTAAATTTTTAAAAGTAGTGAACGAATATATCTCTTCTGTTGTATATAGAGGATTCATTGTGTATGGGTACAAGTTAAAAAGTAGCTAATAGTTTACGAGAAAAATTTTTTTGTCGATTTAATATTTGGGTACAGTGTAAAAATTTAAAGACATGATAATTGAGCAACATGGTGACTACACTACTTTCGACCAGGCAACTTGTCTTCAGGAAATTCTACAGCATTTTGTTATGTCAGAATAAAAATCTGCAACAATTTCTCAAGAAACAAGTCTGAATTCAGCGGAAGAGCCTAGTGATGCAAATCTCCAAAAGCGATGCAGTTTATAGGTTACCGTATTTATATCATGCTTGGAACCTGTGCAAATCTCTGTGCAGCTGTAAGTTTCCTCAGCCGCTGCCAAATCAACAGTGGACGTGAACTGTGGAAGGGTCTCGAAGACTGCTGCGGTATATTCGAAAAACAGCAGAACTATAGTTAGTCTTCACACATCAAGGTAACAGTCATGTTCTCCAAGGATTGATTGATGCTGATTGGGCGGGCAGCTCTTCTGACTTCAAGTTTACATCCGGTTATGTTTTCAGGATGTTCGGATGTGTGGAGTCACGCATTCTGTAGTCTTGTTTTTTTTATCGAAGCGGAATATTCTGCCATCCGTGCGGGTATCGGTGAACTGTTATGGTTGAAATTACTTTTAAGTGAAATAAATGTAGCCATTACTGAGCCTACAATAATTTTTGAGGACAACATATCTACATTTCATTTTACAAAATAATCCTGTGCATCACAAAACACCTGACATATGTGAATAACTTATCACATTAAAAGAGATATTGCTGCTTCTCTCGCGGTTACTTTGATTTATATAAAGTCGGAAGAACAGTTAGCATATGTTTATTCTACGGTAAATCAATGGGAAAGGTACTTTGAAAATGTTAAAGAACTGACGTTTACCAAGAAGCAGGTTGGCGTACTTTTTTTATGCTTCATGTTACTGTCAAATTTTTAAGGCAAGTGCTGTAAAGAATTTAAAAAAAAAAAAAAAAAAAAAAAAAAAAAAAAAAAAAAAAAAAAAAAAAAAAAAAAA